>JAURVB010007756.1:0-46894 GCA_033002965.1 Piper betle
GTGTTAGATGGTGGGATGGACTAGGGACGTTGGCTAGGCTGCCGGTCATTGGCCAAAAAGGTCATGGGCTGGGGCTAGCAACGGGCCAAGAATAGGCATTTCGGGGACAAAATTTCCTCAGGTGGGTGGATTGTGAGATCCTTCAACTCAGTCCCACATCTAATACCTACTGGGAGAAGATCCTGTTTATAAGTGGGAATGGACTATAGATCTTTAACTTCCAGGGTACCCATTTTAAAGAAATGACTTGGCCCATTACGTTGCACTTTGCGCTGGGTCATTACAAATGGTATCAGAGCCGACCTGGTTCCGTGTTAGATGGTGGGATGGACTAGGGACGTTGGCTAGGCTGCCGGTCACGCGCCAAAAAAGGTCACGGGCTGGGGATAGCAATGGGCCAAGACTATAAACGTTGGCTAGGCTGCCGGTCACGGGCCAGAAAGGAAGTGTACTGGGGCTAGCAACGGGCTAAGAATAGGCATTTCGGGGACGAAATTTCCTAAGGTGGGTGGATTGTGAGATCCCTCAACTTAGTCCCACATCTAATACCTACTGCGAGAAGATCCTGTTTATAAGTGGGAATGGACTATAGATCTTTAACTTTCGGGGTACCCATTTTAAAGAAATGACTTAACACATTACGTTACACTTTGGGCTGGGTCGTTACAAAACTAATAAGCCTAAGTTATCTCTTTCAAAGTAGTTAACCAACATTGAAGAACTACAGTGCATTTTTACAAATAAAGAGGTTATAACCCCAATAAGTAATGGAAGTGGGAGTGAGTCGAAGGATCTCACAATCCACCAACATTAGAAAATAAGAGGTTATAACCCCAATAAGTAATGGAAGTGGGAGTGAGTCGAAGGATCACACAATCCACCAACATTAGAAAACTTCATCTTCGAAATTCCTACGTTTGGCCTGTCGCTAGCCTCGCCCCAGGTGTTTCTCTAGCCCTTGACGAACAGCCTAGCCAATGTCCCCAATCTAGCGCAAGATATAACATAATACCAGGTTTCTCTCCTACCATCTGTCATGACCCAACCAAAAGTACAAACTAATAGGCCGAGGTCTTCTCTTCTCAAATGTTTAACCTAAGTAGAAGATCTATTGTCTATTTTCACTAATGAACAAGATCTTTGATCTCACAAGCTTGCAAAGGCCAGCACAAAGGTGCCAAGAGAGAGCCCTTGTGCAGGAACATTTTCCCTTATCAATTTAAACCCCTCTCCTCCTCAATAGATATTTACTTTAGAGTGTGCTTGTGTTGTTTACCTGCACTATTTTAAGGTAAAACTCATATCCTGTGTCGTAGGTAGTCTTTGCACATGATATTTGTCTTATTGCTCTCACAGGAGAGAGATCCACAACTTTTATGTTGAATACATCATCTATTATAGCATTTATAATTATGTAGGGGTGCCAAATGAGCCAAAAGATGGCCGCTTTCATAGCCCTTGTAACACCCCAATTTCGATTCACCTAAGAACTGGATCAGAAATGTTACAATCAACTTGAGTCATATTTAAAGTTGTCGGTCAGTACAACTCAATCAATAAAATAGATCGAAACAACCTTCTTGGTGTCATGAGAATAGAAGACAACGTTAAATACATGTCAAAACACATCGAACATAAATAAATGTAAGAAAGTAAATAACTGCACTGAGCTCAAGTGTATGTAGCGTTTGTTTGTCCTCCCACTAAAGTTAACTCAAGATTGCAAGACCTACATATATTATATGAAAAACGTCAATAACGAATGTTACTGGTCCAAAAAAACTAATACAAACTAGAAATGGGTATTCCATTACCCATGAAAACTTATGAAACTTCAAGATTGCCTCACATTGGGTGGTAAGCAAACATACTTAAGCAAGTGCCAGCTCGCATGCACAACTCATAATCCTATTCATGCATGCAACGCTTACTCCCATATATCCTCCATATCACTAACCACGGTATTCGAGTGGCAAAAGGAACAGTTAAGTTAGTGCCACAAATTCTAGAAATGTGCTACATTACGCAGTACCCTCATACACTACACTTATTCTAGGTTTGAAGGAGCACTAGTGCGGTCCATACATATCTTTGTACCACTCATTCTCTTATTCGTGAAATCTGTAAAAATGCACATATTTATATAATAGGCTTAGGGAAGAGGCTTGTGTCATACATTTCTGGAGCTTCAGTTCAAAAACCAACAAGGGATCTCATTATGGTAGTTTTATTAAATTTACATGGAAAACATAGCTAAATGGCCCTACATCAGAGGGATGCAATAAAACACTGCCGATGTCGACCTACGAATAAAACACGATTAAACTCGACACGAAAGTAGACAAATAGAGACAAAGAGTCCTACAGACCTGTGGTCTAAGCTCCAAGCGTGTCTAAGCTCTAAGTATATCTGCACATCTACGCCGAGCTCAAACTCCAAAACCTACATCAAAGCCCAATACTAAGTAAAATACTAACATTTCTATATGATGCATGCTCGTGGTGTGTGTTCATATTATCAATACATCGTAATAAAAAAACAGTGCCAACAAACCTATAATTAAACATGTGGCACACAAATCGAGACATAATAACGATAAATAATAAATAAATAAATAAACAAGAAAATACATTCACAGATAATTAGATAAATAATAAATACATAAACATGAACAATACTATAATTATAAAATAATAATATAATTATACCATTAAAAAAATGGTAAACACGAGTAAATATCAACATATACTCACGTTAGTGTATATATATATATAATAATAATAATAATAATAATTCAATAAATAAATAAATAGACAAACAAATTGTTAATACTCATTAATCATGATTATTAATAATATCATAGTCATACATTACAAGAATACTTCATTAAATAGAAATAAATAATAACATACACATAACGAACATATAAATAAATAAATAAATAAATAAATATGTATATATATAATTTTGGAAACATAATAACAAATATAATATTAATAATAACAAATAATCATGTAAACATTCACCATATATGATAAACATAAAATTATAAATAAATAAATATAAATGAATAAATAAATAAAGAAAATAATAAATAAAGAAAATAATCATAACATCCAATCATGCCAAATCATATGAATATGAATCACAACTAATATAGAAGTTCTTGAATTACCGAAAACGGCGCAAGAATAGATGAAAATAGTCGAAAAATGAGCTGAACTCGACTGAACTGAGTTCTACTAGGCCGAGTTAAATGGGCTGAACCAACCTAGTCCGGGTTAAATAAACTGTTGGGTTGGGTCTATTGGGCTGGTCTGGACTAATAATCCCATACACGGGCTCAAACTGGTGGACTTGGGCATGACCAGGCGGACACAACTGCGAGCAGCCAGACGCGAATGCCAATAGCCAGACGCGAACGCAAGCAGCCGACATGAAGTTGGCAAACGTCGCGGTGGGCCGTCGGTGCCCATCGCTGAAAGACGGTGGCGAAGACGCAGTGGAGGTTGTCGTCAGTTGGGATCGACGGAGGGGAGGACCGGGAATGTCATGGTGGTGGCAATCAGCAAGGTTCGGGAGTCGGCTAAGAAGCAGCAATATCACCGCCGACTCCTGTTGCACCAAGGGTGATCGTGGGCCTAAACTGATAGCTGGCCATGAGGTGGTCACAGTTGTACCATTATGATGGCTGGCGGTGACGTGAAACTCGCCAGCGGCGAGCCGATGTGGTGGCGGCGCTAAAGGGTGTAACTTTGAAAATCAATGGAATTGTTTGAAATATAAATGGGAGAAAAGTATGGATGATGTGGATGGCTCAAATCTTGTGATGTGGCACAATCTGAATGTCTGACAACTCGTGGTCAAGTGGGACCCACCTATGGGTATATGTAATATACATATAGACAGAAAGCTCGAATTGAGGCCATCCAAAGTGGAAACTGATTCGAGTCCTAAAAGTTACTCTATAGGTGGAAATCGAGGCAAGAAGGGTAAATGGGCCTCGAACTCTGAACTCAATCCAAGCTAGGCCCACAAGGGCACAATCGAGTGATCCAAAATTTCTATGCTGCATGCAAATGAAATACCAAAAACTCCCAAATGGATACTAATGGCTGCAATGACCTATATCTAGACCTAAAATCCTGGCTAATTCATAAAAACTATATGTATACCACATTATACACTGATAACTCATGCTCTACTGTATCATAACTAAAGTCATCATTTGCATGTCGGGCATACACAACCTCCATAACATGCTCATATGGCCATCTGGGCTTCATACTCATATTCTCAAAATAGTTTTGGCTCAAGTTCACTTGAACTTACTCAAGAATGGCATGGACGGGGAACCTACAAGTAGGTAAAACCCTAATCCAAAACTGGGGTTTTACAGCCCTAGTGACCTGGCGGCCTCTTTTCCCAATTTTGTCACTGTAATGAAAATTACTATCGATGTCCATCCTTTTTCCAACTTGTTTGTTTATGTGTTGGCTTATTCCTATAAATCTATCACACTAAAATAACGACTTGAAGGGCATAGAGAAACTTACAGAAGGACTCCCTATTTGTCTACTAAAAATCTATAAGTTTTAAAACTATATAAAAATCATTTATGTGGTTAGCTTATTATGTTTTCTGGACTATGGAGGAATGCAAGGTGAAATCCTATTTCCCTAAATGTAGATATAAATACAAAATTTCTAGTAAAATTGTGGTGAAATAGTATGAAATTTCTCCCATAACTTGTATTATCTCTCTCTACCACCAAATTAAAATTTTATGGCATTTGGCCATGTAGATCTTGTGTTAGGAGATTCACAAGCTCAGTAGGTCTACCAAGCTCAAGACATGAATTGACTACTACCTCACATTTCTGAGTCCACTCTTGCTCATATACAATGTCCACAGCTGGGTACAATAGAGACTAGATAGTCTAGCAAGGGCACGACGGACACCCCTCTTGTAACTGGGAGGACGGAACCTAAGATTGTTAAGACATGATTTAATTCTCATACTAACTTCAATCCTTGAAGTAGGAGGTTTAGGGTTTCAAGTTTTGGCACAACGGCACTGGCTTAGTGCTCTTGTGCCCAAAAACTGAAATTCCCCCCTTTTCCCCTTGTGTAAAGGTGTTGAACCAACACCCTTACGCCCTAGAGTTTACCCAAGCTTATGTGCAATTTGGCATTACAGCTAACATGCACAGGTCTTTTGGCTTTTCTGTGATCCAATTTTGTAACGTCTTACACTAAATTGCAAACTATTAGGTCTAAGTTTTCTCTTCTCAAATGGTTAACTGAAGTTGAAGATTTATAATACATTTTTACTAATAATTAAGATCTTACCCCCATTGGGTATTTGATGTAGGACTAAGTAAAAGGATTTCATAATCAGCCTACCTTAGGAAATTTGATCTTTAAAAGTCCTACACTTGGCTAGTCGCTAGCCTTAGGCTACGTCCTCTTCTGGCCCATTACCAATAGCCTAGCCAACATCCTTAATTTAGCCAAAGATATATTATGGAACTAGGTTTCTCTAATACCATTTGTATTTAATCAACCCAGAGTGAAAACTAATAAGCCTAAGTCATCTCCTCTAGAATATTTAACCGAAGTAGAAGATCGATATTCCATTTTCACTAATAACCAAGATCATACCCCAATAGGTATTATATGTGTAACTATGTTGAAGGATCTCATAGGCATGCAGAGGCTAGCACAAAGGTACTAAGTGAGAACCCTTGCGTTGGGACCTTTCCGCTTCTCTATTTAAACCCCCTCTCCCCCTCAATTTCTAACCTTCTTTTGGTTTGCGTTCCCCCTTCCTTCCTTGCCTTCCCATCTTCCTCCCAGCCCTTCCCAACCTCTCCAAGGCCTCTCCAAACCATGACAAGCCACCTAGGGTTAGAGGTCTTGAGGTAGGAATCCCCAAGAGACCCACTCTTGTTCCTCCTTGAGGTAAAGGTCTCCCCTTTCCTACTCTTTGTGTTGTTTTATGGTCTGTACATATGTATGCTTGTATGTTAACATTTTCATTTTAATTATTTCGTGTAGATATCTATATTAGGTGTTGTTAAGATATGTAATCATCTTATTTGCATGTTTATAAAAATAGATTTTTACTTTTTGAGTGTTCATGTGTAACAACCCACCCATTTGAGCCACGAGCCAAGTGTTATATTAGAAACTAAGTATCTTATAAATTAATTTTTTATTAATTATCAAGATTTTAAATAATCCATAACAATAAATTTAATATACAAATGCTCGGAATAATCTAATCCTATGAACCGAACCAAAATACCACTGCCATGCAAACAATCTAGAGAAATGAATAGTCTAATAATAGAGTCTTCTACCTGTCCCGACTCTACCCATCCTTCTATGCTCATGCCTGTGTGGCAATTCCGCATGAGAGATAAAAGCAATAGGTCATATAATTACAAGAAATAATTAATATATTCCACAACATCATTAATTACGTCTTCTAGTGATTATTAGCTTATGTTGAGCTCTTAATATGCAGGGAGGGTGGCCACCCATCCAACTACAATCCCATGTATGCGCTCATATGCTATGTGGTCATCAGCCTATAGTTACCGATATCTGCCATATACTGACCCTCTCAATATCGCAAGTGCATAATGAGCCGTCTTGTGCCACTATACCTTGTCACCCCTTCCGGCATGGGGGCATGTATTTAATTTTCCAAGAATTTTAAGGGTGCTGCCCTGTATTGGACTGAGTCAATTCTTTGACCCCAGTTGCTCTTGGCGCATGGTGGTCGAATGTGGGCTTAGGATAACCAAGGCTCCAAAATAGGAATATATAATATTTCGAGTAATTATACGAATCTGGTAATAGTGATGAGAACCCCGCAACTATGACACATGATCCTAAAGGGTTCCTTTTGTGAGTCAAATGTGCTCACAAACTATCTAAAGGATATTTCATTTAACATCAACAGAATTCTCCTTTATATAGGAGAATATATATGGAATTCAAGAAGTCACTCTATTAAACTTTATTAATATGTGTGGAATTTAAGAAGTCACTACATTAAATTTTATAAAAAAGAACGTAATCACTCACAATTATATCAATTTGTGTGATAACAAAAAACTAAAAAAAATCACTATTGAAAAGTTCCAAATTCCAAAAATTTAACAAATAAAACATATTTAAAACTATTGTACCGATACTTTGAAGGTTATAATTTATAATTTATGATATTGATTTTTAAAAATTAATTTAAATAAATAATATTTATGGCTCATTCTATGATTTACAAAACCCTAAAACTAACCTATTTGTATTTTTTGGGAAGTTTTACAATCTCCCAAACTTTGGAATTTTTGTCCTCCAAAATAGTCATAAGGAAAAAAATCGTGGTTTTACATCATGTGTGGCTTACCAGCACTGTTTTAGTGTAAAACTCATATCTAGTGTTGTAGGTAGTTTTTGGACATGATATTTGTCTCGTCGCACTCATAAGAGATGGATCTACAACTTTTATGTTGATTACACCATCTATTATACCATTTATTATCATGTAGGGATGCTAAATGTGCCGAAAGATGGCAACTTTCATTGTCCCAAAGACATGGCCGCTTCTTTTCCCAATTTTTTCACTCTAATGTAGGTTAGTAATGATGTCCATCCTTTACCCTACTCTTTTATCTATTTCTTGGCTTGCTCCTATAACTTTATCACACTAATATAATGACTTAAAGGGCATGAACAAAACTTACATTACGACTCCCTATTTGTCTACTAAAACCCTATAAGTTTTGAAACTAATTAAAAATCATTTTTGTAGTTAGCTTATTATATTTTCTGGACTGTGTAGGAATGAAAAGTGTAACCCTATTTGCTTAACTCTAGATATAAGTTCAAATTTTCTAGTGTAATAGAGATGAAACTGTATGAAATTTATCCTACACCTTATATTGTCACTCTGTAACACAATATTAAAATTTGAGGGCATTTGGCCATGTAGATCTTGAGTTAGCAGATTCTTAAGCTCAATAGGTCTACCCAGCTCTAAAAATGACATGATCACTACTTCACATTTTCAAGTCCACGTATGCTCTTGTACAATGTTCAACCCTAGCTACGACAGAGGCCGGATAGCCTAGCAAGGGCACAATGAACACCCCTCTCGTAACTGGGAGGTTGAATCTAAAGATTGTTAAGACATGATTTAATCCTTACACTAACATCAATTCTTGAATTAAGAGATTTAGGGTTTCATGTTTTAGCACATACGCGCTGGCTTAGCGCTCTTGTGCCAAAAACAAGAATTTCCCCCTGTTTCTACTGGGGTAAGGGTGTTGTACTGTAACACCCCGTTTTGGCTCACCCGTGAACCGACCCAGAAATGTCACCGGCGACCGAACCGTTCGCTAATCTACTGGGTTCGGTTAAGCCGACCCGGATCTGCCCTCGGTGTCTCAAGATGGAGATGCAAACATGAAATGCATGGATGGGGATGCGTGGGTTCTAACGTAGTCCTACATGCATGCCATGACGTGCAAGCAAAGACAAGACAAAATAATAAATGAGAAACCAAAAGAAAATATATACTATTTTATGAAAATACGGTAACACATAATAATCTACCATGACATACAATCATTATCTCATTCATTTTTACCTGAGCCGAGTCTGAACTCCAAGGCTCCCTACTCATTCATATTTATCAGTTCATTTCATAACAAGTAATTCACTCAAGCAAACACATCAAAATTATCATTCACGTAGCAATAACACACCATCATTATAGATTACACGCGGCAGGTACATGTGTGCGCGGTTCCGTGCTGCTCCTCCGCAGTCCCGACAACTTTCATCGCTCGCATTTCTCACCTACATATATATAGAAAAACCGTCAGTAACGAGTGTTACCGGCCCGGAAAATAACTAATATCAATCTGGCACAGGAGAGCAAACTCTCCTGTTGAATGAAAACCATATACTTCCTCAAGAACTCTCATCAGGGCACATACGGGAGCCGTCGCCCTCGGGTCGACAGCGTCCCCCTATCTTTCACATTCTCATGCCTCGGCCATTTCTCTATTGCTTCTCGCGTCAAATCTCATTCCTTTCCGCCCTCTGCACCTTCCATATTACTCCTGGCCTTGAGCACGAAGGCCGAGTACTCTCAGGCAGTCGCCTTTAGTACCCTTTGAAACCACAAGTCTAGACATGCGCTGCAATGCAGTACCCGTGAACCTCCACACTTCTCCGGGTTTGAGGAACTCAAAGGTGGAGTTGTCAGGATCCCTCGGGAATGAAACGGCCCGCACACCATTCCAGAGCCCACTGTCGACACACACGTGCCCGCTCGCGTAGCACGGTAGTCGGATTTCCCTCATTCAGTCTCTCACAAAAACACGAAAACTATACATATATATAGGTCTGGGTTGGGATTTATACAATAGGCCCGAAGGCAACGTGAGCTGGATCTGAAGTTCGAAAACAAACTCGAGGGATCTCATCCTCGAGGGTTATTAATCCGGAAAAATCGTTGGCTAAATGGCCCGAGTTAAGTGGGATTCGATAAAACGCCACTTAACTCGTCCTGCACATAATAAATCAAATACACAAGAGAGTAGCGTAAATCAGAGAACGAGTCCTAAACGGACCTGGTAGAAGCTCCAAACGGGTCCACGTGCCTAGGCGGCGAGCTCCTACACCGTACCTACACAATCAAGCTAAAAACTAACGCCCGCATGATGAATCACACATCCTATAGCATACACACACAATCAACACAATCACGCATCAATCAACACACATCAACCTATATCAATTCTAGCAAGTCTACTTAGGTTAGTTTGCATTAATCATGATCATTACCTAGTTACCCTAATTAATTTCTTAACCTCCATTTTTAACACCACTCAATCAAACAAATTTCATATTTTATCCTTAATCAAATCTACATTTATATATATTATTATAACACACAATTCACCAATCCTATCATGCAATTCTAATAATCAATACTTTCAAATAATTAAATTAAAATAAATTATACCTCGCGTCGTCGAAAATCGGCGACGGCTAGGGTTTCCGTTTTGTGGCTCGAAACTCGAATTCGGCGCCTAGCGGCGTCCGAAGTCCGATCAGATTGGACCGGGTGCGTTCGGTGGATGATCCGGCGAATTTCCCATGAATCCAATTTTCCGGCGGTTCCGGCAGTTTTCTGGCGAGTGTCGGCGGTTTTCCGGCGGATTCCGACGGTTTTCCGGTGATGATTCGGGACAGGGCAATCAGGGGGTCTATCGGCACCAGCTCGACGAGCTCGGTCCGATGGTGGTGTCAAACAGGGTAACCGAGGCGGCGATGGCCGTCGACGGCGGCGTCGAAAATGGGCGGCGGCGGCGGCGTGCTCCGATCGGGGCTCCGGCCGGCCTCGACGGCGCTCGGGATGGTGGGGGAAATGTCGGCGACGGCGAGGGGGTGGTCGTCGGGGTCACAGCGGCGGCGGCGCGGCCCGGACGGCGGCGGAATCCGGCTCGAAGTGGCGACGGTCGAGGTGGCTTCGTGGCATCGTGGCGGCGCGCCGGCGGGCGATCGGTGGCCGGGGTCGGTCGGGGCGGCACGGCGACGGCGAGGGGACGACGGGCGGTTGGTTCCGGCGGCGGGGCGGCAGTCGACGGCGGTGGCGGCGACGAACGAAGTGGGCGGCGAGGGTTTTGGTGAAGAAGGGTCGGGAAAGATGAAGAAATGCACTCAGTGGCAGTTTCGTAAATAAGTATTGACTCGATTCCGACTCGAGTCAAAATAATAACTAGTTCGTAATAAATTCTAAAAAAAATCTAGAAAAATATGGAAAAATTCCATAAAATAAAACAAACACAACAACATCCAAATGGCATGCTCTATAACTAATAACCCACCCGAATATAATCCAACGTGTCCTAACGCGTTATTCGGCCTAAAACTATTTCTACGATCAAACATATAAAAAGAAAAAAATACTGCATACTTTCATATATTCTGATAACTCATTTCTCACCATCTTCTCGACGTTATCATCATATATTCAGGTACACCTGACTCTCATCGCTCATAACTCACGGCTGGTCTCGACTCAGCACGCGGTTCATTAAACTGACTCGACTCGAACCAACGGTCGAACCGACTGGTTCGGTAACGTAAAACCCTGACTCAAGTCACGGGTTTTACATGTACCAACACCCTTATGCTCTTAAGTTGACCCAAACTTGCGTGTAGTTTGGTATAGCAGGTAACATGCACGGGTGTTTCGGCTTTTCTGTGATCCAATTTTGTAATGTCCTAGACTAGGGTACAAACTACTAGGTCTAGGTTAAAACTTCCTAAGTGGTTAACCAAATTTGAAGATTTATAATGTATTTTTACTAATAAACAATATCTTACCTCAATAAGTATTAGATATAGGACTAGGTGGAGGGATCTCACAATCCACCTATCTTATGAAATTTCATCTTTGAAAGTATTCCAATTAGCCCATCGCTAGCCGTAGCCCATATCCACCTCTAGCTTGAGACCAATAGCCTAGCCAACATCCTTATTGTAGCCCAAATATAACATGGAACAAGATTTCCCTAATACCATTGTAATTAACCAACAAAAGTGAAAACTAAGAAGCCTAAGTCATCTCTTTTAAAATGTTTAACCGAAGTAGAAGATCGATAGGACATTTTCACTAATAACCAAGATCATACACCAATAGGTATTAGATATCTAACTATGTTGAAGGATCTCTTAGGTTTGAAGAGGCTAGCACAAATGTCCTGAGAGAGAGCCCTTGTGCTAGGGCCTTTTCCCTTCTCCATTTAAACCCCCTTTCCCCCTCAATTTGTACGCTTCTTTTGCTCCGACTTCCCCGTGCTTCCTTGCCTTCCATTCTTCCTCCCAGCCATTCCCAACCTCTCCAAGCCAAGTCAAGCCACCTTGAGTAAAAGTTCATGAGGTAGGAAGCCCAAAGAGTTGTTTTATGGTCTGTTCATATCTATGCTGGTATGTTTACATTTTGATTTTAATTATTTTTTATAGATATCTATATTAGGAGTTGTTAAAATTTGTAATCATCTTATTTGCATGTTCATAAAAATAGATTTTTACTATTGACTGTTCATGTGTGGCTTACCTGCACTATTTTAGTGTAAAACTCATCTCATGTTGTAGGTAATCTTTACACATGATATTTGTCTCGTCACACTCATAAGAGATAGATCTACAATTTTAACGGTGATTATGTCAACAATTATGGCATTTTCTATCATATACGGATGCCTAATGTGGCAAAAGATGGCAACTTTCATGGCCACAAAAACGTGGCTGCTTCTTTTCCAAATTTTTACACCCTAATGTAGGTTAGTAATGATGTCCATCCTTTATCCTACTTGTTTATATATTTGTTGGCTTGCTCTTATAAATTTATCACACAAAAATGACGACTTAAAAAGCATGAACAAAACTTACATTCGGACTCCCTATTTGTCTACTAAAAACATTGAAGTTTTGAAACTAATTAAAAATCATTTATGTTATTAGCTTATTAAATTTTTTGGACTCTATAGAAATGAAAGGTGAAACCCTATTTTCCTAACTGTAGATATAAATTCAAAATATGTTGTATTATGGAGATGAAATTGTATGAAATCTATCCCACACCTTATATTGTCACTATGTAACACTATTAAAATTTGAGGGCAAATATTTGGCCATGTAAAACTTGAGTTAGGGTATTCTTAAGCTCAATAAGTCTACCCAGCTCTAAAAATGACATGATCGCTACCTCACATTTTTGAGTCCACGTATGCTCTTGTACAATATGCACGCCTAGCTATGATAGAGTGCCGATAGCATAGCGAGGGCACAACGAACACCCCTCTTGTAATTGAGAGGTTGAATCTTAAGATTGTTAAGACATGATTTAATCCTTACACTTACTTCAATCCTTGAATTAAGAGATTTAGGGTTTAATGTTTCGGCACAAAGGCGCAGGCTTAGCGCTCTTGTGCCGAAAACAAGAAATTCCCCCTTTTATCGTTAGAGTAAGGGTGTTGTACCAATACCCTCATGCCCTAAAGTTGACCCAAACTTGTGTGTAGTTTAGTTTAGCAGCCAACATGCACATGTATTTTGGCTTTTTAGTGATCTAGCTTTGTATCATCCTAAACTAGGGCACAAACTGCTAGGTCTAAGTTATCTCTTATCAAGTGGTTACCATTAGCTTAACCAACGTCCTTAATCTAACCGAAGATATAACATGGAACTAGGTTTCTCTGATACCATATGTAATTAACCAACCCAAAGTGAAAACTAATAAGACTCAGTCGTCTCTTTTATAATGTTTAACCGAAGTAGAATATTGATAGTCCATTTTCAATAATGACCAAGTTCAAACCCTAATAGGTATTAGATGTGGGACTATTTTGAAGGATCTCACAGGCCTTCAGAGGTTAGCACAAAGGTGCAGGGAGTGAGCCCTTGCAGTAAAGGTCTCTCCAAGCACATCCAAGCCACCCAGGGTCAGAGGTCTTGAGTTAGGAAGCCCCATGAGACCTCCCCCTATTCCTCCTTAAGGTAAAGGTCTCCCCTTTCAAATTTGTTGTGTAATTTCATGGCCTATTCATATGTATGCTTGTATTTTTACATTTTAATTTTTTTATTTTGTGTACATATTTATATTAGTAGTCGTAGGATTTGTAATCATCTTATTTGCATACTTATAAAAATAGATATTTACTTTTGAGTGTTCTTGTGTTGCATACATACATTGTTTTAGTGTAAAACTCATATATCATGTTGTAGGTAATCTTTGCACGTCATATTTACCTTGTCACATTCATATGAGATAGATCAACAAGTTTTATGCTAATTCATCTATTATAGCATTTATGATCATGTAGGGATGCCAAATATGGTGAAAGAAGGCAACTTTCATAGTCCCAAAGACCTGGGCTCTTTTTGCCCCAACTTTTACACCCTAATGTGGGTTAGTAATCATGTCCATCCTTCTTCCTACTTCTTTATCTATGTGTTGGCTATGTCCTATAAATTTATCACACTAAAATAATGAGTAAAAGGGCATGAACAGAACTTACATAAGGACTCCCTATTTGTCTACTACAAATCTATAAAATTTGAAACTACTTAAAAATCATTTATGTGGTTAGCTTATGATATTTATTGGAGTGTGCAAGAATGCAAGGTGAAACTGTATTTCCCTAACAATGGATATAAATTCAAAATTTATAGGAAAATGGTGATGAAATTGTATGAGGTTTCTCCCACAACATAAATTGTCTTTGTGTAACACAAATATTAAAATTTGAGGGCATTTGGCCATGTAGATCTGTAGTTAGGAGATTCTCAAGCTCAATAAGTCTACCCAGCTCTAAAACTAACTTGACCAATACCTTACCATGACCGAGGCCAAATAGCCTAGCGAGGCCACAACAAACACCCCTCTTGTAATTGGGAAGTTGAAACTTAATATTATTATGACCTGATTTAATACTTACACTTACTTCAACATTTGAATTACGACGTTTAGGGTTTCATGTTTTGGCACAAAGGCATTGACTTAGTGCTCTTGTGCCCAAAACATGAAATTCCCCTCTTTTCCCCTAGTGTAAGGGTGTTGTTCCAACACCCTTACGTCCTAGAGTTGACCCAAACTTGCATGCAGTTTGATTTAGCAGCTAACATGCATAGGATATTCAGCTTTTCTGTGATCCAACTTTTCAATGTCCCAGCCCAAACTACAAACTAGCAGGCCTAAGTTATCTATTCAAAAGAGATTAAGCGAACATGATCTAACCCCATTCGGTATTACATGTGGGACTTAGTTAATGGATCTCACAATCCACCTATGCTAGGAAATTTTGCCTTTGAAATTCCTACACTTGGCATGTTGCTAGCCTTAGCCTACGTCCTTCTCTGGTTCATGACCAATATCTTTGCCAACGTCTTTAGTCCAACCCAAGATATAGCATGAAGCTAGGTTTTTCTGATACCATCTGTAAAGACCCAACCCAATGTGAAAACTAATGGGCCTAAGTCATGTCTTCTAAAATGTTTAACTTATGTAGAAGATTTCTAATCCAATTTCATTAATATGCAAGATCGTACCCCAATAGGGATTAAATGTTGGACTAAGTTGGAGGATCTCAAAGGCTTACCGGGGCCAAGACAAAGGTGCTGAGAGAGTGCCTTTGTACTGGTTCCTTTTCCCTTAATATAAATCCCCTCTCCCCCTCAATTTCTACCAATCTTTTGCTCTAACTTTCCCCTTGCTTCCTTACCTTCCTCTCTTCCAACCGGCCCTTCCCAACCTCTCCTAGGCCTCACCAAGCAAAGCCAAGCCATGTAGGGTCGATGGTCTTGAGATAGGAAGCCCCAACGTCCATAGTCCAGCCTAAGATATAGCACAAAACTAGGTTTCTCTAATACCATCTCTAATAACCCAATCCAAAGTGCAAACTAATGGGCCTAAGTTGTCTCCTCTGAAATGTTTAATTGAAGTAGAAGGTTTATATTCCATTTTCACTAATAAATAAGATCTTCCCAAATAGGTAGTAGATGTTGGACCAAGTTGAAGGATCTCACAGGCTTGCAAAGGCTAGCACAAAGGTGCTGTGAGAGCGCCCTTGTCCTGGAACCTTTTCCCTTCTCAATTTAAATCTCCCCACCCACTCAATTTCTATCCATATTTTGCTCTGACTTCCCCTTGCTTCCTTGCCCTTCCTTCTTCCTCCCATCCCTTCCCAACCTCTCCTAGACCTCTCCAAGACAAGCCAAGCCATATAGGATCAATGGTCTTAAGGTAGGAGGCCCCAAGAGACCTCCCCTTGGTACTCCTTGAGGTAATGGTCTCATTTTTCCAACTCTTTGTGTTGTTTTATGATCTGTTCATATGTATACTTGTATGTTTGCAATTTAATTTTACCTATTTCGTATAGATATCTATATTAGGAGTCGTTAAGATTTGTAATCATCTGATTTGCAAGTTTTTTACCTTTTGAGTGTGCTTGTGTTGTTTACCAGCACTAGTTTGGTGTAAAACTCATATTTGGTGTTGTAGGAAGTCTTCGCTCATGATATTTGTCTTGTTGCACTCATAAGAGATAGATCTGCAACTTTTATGATGATTAAATTGTCTATTATAACATTTATGATCATGTAGGGTGCCAAATGTGCCGAAAGATGGCAGCTTTCAAGGTCCTAGTGACCTAGCCACCTCTTTCCTAATTTTTACACCATGATGTAGGTTATGAAAGACGTCCATCCTTTTTCCTAATTGTTTATCTACGTGTTCGCTAGTTCTTGTAAATTTATTACACTAAAATAACGACTTGAAGAGCATGAACAAAACTTACATAAGGATGCCCTATTTGTCTACTAGAAACATGTAAGTTTTAAAACTGATTAAAAATCATTTATGTGGTTAGCTTATTATGTCTTTAGGTGTGTACAGGAATGCAAAGTGAAATCCTAGTTCCCTAAATCTTCATCTAAATTCAAAATTTCTTGTAAAATGGTGATGAATTGTATGAAATTTCTTCAACGCCTTATATGATCTCTCTCTACACCCCATTAAAATTTAAAGGCTTTTGGCCATGCAGATCTTGAGTTGGGAGATTCTTAAGCTCAGTAGGTCAACCTAGATCTAGACATGACTTGACCACTAACTGACATTTCCTAGTCCACTGATGCTCATATACAATGTGCACACCTATCTACGACAAGGGCCAGATAGTCTAGCGAGGGCACACCGAACACCCCTCTTGTAACTGGCTTAGCACTCTTATGCCCAAAGCATGAAATTCCCCTTTTCCCTAGTATAAAGGTGTCTTACCAACACCCTTACGCCCTAGAGTTGGCCCAAACTTGCGTGCAGTTTGGTATAGCAGCTTACATGCATGGATGTTTCAACTTTTCTGTGATCCAGCTTTATAATGTCCTAGACTCAAGCAAAAACTACTGGGTCTAAGTTATCTCTTCTCAAGTGATTGACGGTAGTTGAAGATTTATAATGCTTTGTTACAAATAAACAACATTAACCCCATTAAGTATTAGATGTAGGACGAAGTGGAGGGATCTCAAAATCTACCTACCTTAGGAAATTTCATCTTCAAAGCTCCTACACTTGGCCCATTGCTAGCCTTAACATATGTCCTTCTTTGGCCTGTGAACAATAGCCTAGCCAACATCCCCAATCCAACTCAAGATATAACATTGAACCCGGTGTCTATGATACCATATATAATTAACCAACACAGAGTGAAAAATAATAAGCCTAAGTCATATCCTTTAGAATGTTTAACCGAAGTAGAAGATCGATAGTCCATTTTCACTAATAACTAAGATCATACCCAAGTGGGTATTAGATGTGCGACTATGTTAAAGGATCTCACAGGCTTGCAAAGGCAACCACAAAGGCATTGAGCGAGCGCCCTTGTGCTAGAACCTTTCCTTTCTCAATTTAAACCCGCTCTCCACCTCAATTTCTACCCATCTTTTGATCCAACTTCCCCTTGCTTCCTTGCCTTACCTTCTTCCTCCCAGACCTTCCCAACCCCTCATAGGCCTCACCAAGCCAAGCCAAGCCATCTAGGGTCAAAGGTCTTGAGGTATGAAGCCCCAAGAGACCCCTTGGTCCTCCTTGAGGTAATGGTCTCCCCTTTCCAACTCTTTGCGATGTTTTAATGTCTGTTCATATGTATGCTTGTATGTTTACATTTTTTATTTTATTTACGTCGTGTAGATATCTATATTAAGAGTCGTCAAGATTTGTAATCATCTTATTTGCATCTTCATAAAAATAGATATTTACTTTTGTGTGTTTTTTGTTGCTTACATGCATGCACTGTTTTAGTGTAAAACTCATATCTCGTGTTGTGGGTAGTCTTTGCACATGATATTTGTCTTGTCGTACTCCTAAGAGATAGATCTACAACTTTTATGTTGATTACATCATCTATTATAACATTTATGATCATGTAGGTATGCCAAATGTGGAAAAAGAAGGCAACTTTCATAGCGCCAAAGACCTGGCCGCTTCTTTTCCCAATTTCAACGCCCTAATGTAGGTTACTAATGATGTCCTTACTTTTTCCTATTTGTTTATCTATGTGTTGGCTTGCTCTTGTAAATTTTCAGACAAAAATTACAACTTAAAGGGCATGAACAAAACTTATATAAGGACTCCCTATGTGTATTAAAAACATGTATGTTTTGTAACTAATAAAAATCAATTTTGTGGCTAGCTTATTATACTTTTGGAGTGTAAAGGAATGAAAGGTGAAACCCTTTTTCCTAATTCTAGATATAAATTCGAAATTTCTAGTAAAATGGAGATAAAATTGCATGAAATTTCTCCCACACCATAGATTATCTCTCTGTAACACCATATTAAAATTTGAGGGCATTTGGCCTTGTAGATCCTGAGTTGGGAGATTTTTAAGCTCAATAGGCCTACACAGCTATAAAAATGACTTGACCACTACCTCACATTTCCAAGTCCACTCATGCTTATGTACAAGGTGCACTCCTAGCTATGGCTGAGGCCAAATGGCCTAGCGAGGACACAACGCACACCGCTCTTGTAACTGGGAGGTTGAATCTTAAAATTGTCACTACATGATTTAATTCTTACACTTACTTCAATCCATGAATTGGGAGGTTTAGGGTTTCAAGTTTTGAAAGAATGGCTTTGGCTTAGCACCCTTGTGCCCAAAACATGAAATTCCGCCCATTTTTCCCTAGTGTAAAGGTGTTGTACCAACACCCTTATGCCTTAGAGTTAACCCACACTTACGTGTTGTTTGGTTTAGCAGCTAACTTGCACAGGAATTTTGGCTTTTCTGTGATCGGGCCTTGTAACGTCCAAGCCCAAACTGCAAGCCCAGAGTACAAACTAAAATGCCTATGTCATCTCTTCTAAAATGTTTAACTAAAGTAGAAGATCTATAATCCATTTTCTTTAATAAGCAAGATCACACCCCAATAGGCATTAGAAGTGGGACTATATTGAAGGATCTCACAGGCTTGCAGAGGCTAGCACAAAAGTACTGAGTGAGAGCCGTTGCATTGGGACAATTTCCCTTCTCTATTTAAACCCCTCTCCCCATCAATTTCTACACTTCTTTTGCTCCAACTTCCCCCTTGCTTCCTTCCCTTCCCTTCATCCTCACAGACCTTACCAACCTCTCCAAGGCTTGTCCAAGTCAAACCAGGCCACCTACGATCAAAGGTCTTGAGGTAGGAAGCCCCAAGTGACCTCCCTTGTTTCTCCTTGAGGTAAAGGTCTCCCTTTCCAACTCTTTGCGTTGTTTTATGGTCTGTTCATATGTATGCTTGTATGTTTACATTTGATTTTACCTATTTCATGCAGATATCTGTATTTGGAGTCATTAAGATTTGTAATCATCTTATTTGCATGTTTATAAAAATAGATATTTACTTTTGAGTGTGCTTGTGTTGTTTACCTGCACTATTTTGGTGTATAACTCATATTTCGTGTCATAGGTAGCCTTTGCACATGATATTTGTCTTGCTGCTCTCATAGGTGATAGATCTACAACTTTTATATTGATTAAGTCATCTATTATAGCATTTATGATCATGTAGGGATGCCAAATGTGCCAAAAGATGGCAACTTTCATGGTCCTAGTAACCTGGCCACCTGTTTTCCCAATTTTTATATAGTAATGTAAATTACTAATGATGTCCATCCTTTTTCATACTTGTATATCTATGTGTTGGATTTTTCCTATAAATTTATCACACTAAGATAACGACTTTAAGGGCATGAACAAAACTTACATATGGACTCTTATTTGTCTACTAAGAACCTGTACATTTTGAAACTAATTAAAAATCATTTATGTGGTTAGCATATTATGTTTTCTATAATGTGTATGAATGCAAGGTGAAAACCTTGTTCCCTATATCTCGATATAAATTCAAAATTTCTAGTAAAATCGTGATGAAATTGTATGAAATTTCTCTGACACCTTATATTGTCTCTCTATACCAGAATATTGAAATTGGAGGGCATTTGGCCTTGTAGATCTTGAGTTAGAAGATTCTCAAGCTTAGTAGGTCTACCTGGCTCATGACATGACTTGACCACTACCTCACATTTCCAAGTCCACTCATGCTCATACAATTTGATTTTTGGACCTGAAATCCTACTAGATTCAATCCTACGGTGTTCATTAACTACACCCACTCATCCATGTCCATTTGGAGTCACCAAGCCTTCAAATGAGACTTAATAAAATTTGTGCACGGACTACGAACACTTTTCTTGACTTCTTAGCCCGACCTTAGTGGGCCTTGTTTATCTTGTTGGCCCATGGTCCAGTACTTGATAAATTTTCCACCAAATCCTTTGACTGTGACAACCCAGTGGTCCAAAATTGAGCCCATTTGGACATCGTTTGGTTTCTCCGAAAAATCATCAGGTTAAGTTTTTTTATTAACCCTAAATATTGGACGTTTCCAACTAGGTGTACATATAACCCTAATCCTTCATTAAGTTACCTAATCAGGTTTACCACTCCATTTTGCAATTAATTAAGTATTTATGTGTCTTATATGTTGTGCATGTGTTGAGGTCTTGCCTCGATATGCATGTCGATGTGATTCGAGTCTAATTTGGGTTCCATCTTTGTACTAGGATATACATGGTGAGCTCGTCGATCTAGGACATGGAGCTTCATTCATTCAGGTTCATAGGATTCTCCTTTTCTTATACTCTGCTTGACTCCTCATGTGTTGCGCTCATCCGCGTTTAGATGTAGTATAGTGTTGGGTGCATATTATTTGATCCCTCCGATGTTGGGCCATTTTGTACAAGTAGTATGATTGTACTAGTACTCTCTCAAACCCTAAGGTAGTATAATGTATGAGTGTACTGCATAACACAACATATTTCTAGAATTTTTGGCACTAACTTGACTATTTCTTTGCCACCTGAGTATCGTGGGGGTATAATATAGAATATGTGAGGGTGTAAGCTTCCTCGTACGAATATGAAATTTTGTCGTGCTTGACCACCGATTCTTTTAAATAAGTTATTTGTGCTTACAGCCCAATGCGTAACACAACAAGTTGTTTGCATATGCGTGCTTATTATTTTATTTTATTTTTTTATTATTATATTTGTAGAGCGGATAAACTTTGGGGCAAAGGTTAAAAGTTGTCTACATGGTAAATAAGACCCAAAATCCAAGAACATGACGAAGAGCAAGCCTAGGTACAAGAAACTTATTTGGTTGTAGTTGTGTGTTTGTGTGTATAAATAAACATAGGTAGGACGAGCATATGGTTCATACCATGCGAATACCCGTGTCAAGACTGGGTGTTAGGGTATGATGCCCTAGCATCTTATGATGCCTCTGTGCTTAGTATTTTCCTTGCAAGGTGTATGGAATAGGTAACCACAACTTAGTGTTTAAGACATCGCACTCATCTGCATTAAGTAATCAAGCTACCCAATCCAATCATTCAAACTAAGTATATAAACCTAATCATGTCACAACATCGAACCTCTTAGCTACATTGGCGGTGCGGCTTTTGTGTAGCTCAGATGGCAATCGAACTACTCTGATGGTTGTGGAGCTACTAGGCAGTGGTCTAGCCATTCTATGTACCTACAAGCTAATATAAAATAATCGGCTACCCAATTCTACTAGGCCAAAAGCTATCCACCCATCTTGGCTCATCCAGTCATGTAATTGTTGCATCACTCTCATACTACCACCTAACCTCCTAATAGTCCTCACTCAAGTCATGATACTTTTGGCCAAACTGCTATGACTATCCATATTCATTGGTCATAAGTCCTATGAACTCACTCTAGTACCTCGGTTCCTATAATACAAGTAACACCCTGTTTCGGCTCACCCGTGAACCGACTCGGAAATGTCACCGGCGACCGAATTGTTCGATAATCTACTGGGTTTGTTTAAGCCAACCCGGATCTGCCCTCGGCGTCTCAAGATGGAGATGCAAACATGAAATACATGAATGGGAACAATTGGGTTCTAACGCGGTCCTACATGCATGCTATGATGTACAAGCAAAATCAAGACAAAACAATAATGAGAAACCAAAAGAAAATATATACTACTATGTAAAAACACACAGAGTTTCCCTAAAAGTGCAATAAGGGCCAACCTGTCCACCACAAAGGTATATAAATATTTTATCAAAATACGACAAAACATAACAATCTACCGCGGCATTCCATTATTATCTCATTTGTTTTCATCTAAGCGAAGGCTGAACTCAAGTCCCTGCTCATTCACATCTATCCGTTCATTTCATAACAGGCAATTCATCCAAACAAACACATCTAAATTATCATTCACATAGCATTAACACATCATCATTATACGTTACACGCGGCAAACACATGTGTGTGCAGTTCCGTGCTGCTCCTCCGCAGTCCCGACAGCTTTCATCGCTCGCATTCCTCGCCTACATATATATAGAAAAACCGTCAGTAACGAGTGTTACCGGCTCGGAAAATAACTAATATCAATCTGGCACATGAGAGCAAACTCTCCTGTTGAATGAAAACCATATATTTCCTCAAGAACTTTCATCAGGGCACATATGGGAACCGTCGCCCTCGGGTCGACAACGTCCCCCTTTCTTTCTCATTCTCATACCTTGGTCATTTCTCTATCGCTTCTCACATCAAATCTCATTCCTTTTCGCCCTCTACACCTTCCATATTACTCCTGGCCTTGAGCACGAAGGCCAAGCACTCTCAGGCAGTCGCCTTTAGTACCCTTTGAAACCACAAGTCTAGACATGCGCTGCATTGCAGTACCTGTGAACCTCCACACTTCTCCAGGTTTGAGGAACTCAAAGGTGGAGTTGTCAGGATCCCTCGGGAATGAAACGGCCCACACACCATTCCAGAGCCCACTATCGACTCACACGTGCCCGCTCGCGTAGCACGGTAGTCGGATTTCCCTCATTCAATCTCTCACTGAAAATACGAAAACTATACATATATATATAGGTCTAGGTTGGGATTTATACAATAGGCCCGAAGGCATCGTGAGCTGGATCTGAAGTTTGAAAACAAACTCGAGGGATCTCATCCTCGAGGGTTATTAATCCGAAAAACTTGTTGGCTAAATGGCCCGAGTTAAGTGGGATCCGATAAAACGCCACTTAACTCGTACTGCACATGATAAATCAAATACACAATAGAGTAGCGTAAAAATCAGAGAACGAGTCCTAAACGGACCTGGTAGAAGCTCCAAACGGGTCCATGGGCCTAGGCGGCAAGCTCCTACACCGTACCTACACAATCAAGCTAAAAACTAACGCCCGCATGATGAATCACACATCCTATAGCATGCACACACAATCAACACAATTACGCATCAATCAACAAAAATAAACCTATATCAATTCTAGCAAGTCTACTTAGGCTAGTTTGCATTAGATCATGATCATTACCTAGTTACCCTAATTAGTTTCTTAGCCTCCATTTTTAACACCACTCAATCAAACAAATTTCAAATTTTATCCTTAATCAAATCTACATTTATATATATTATTATAACACACAATTCACCAATCCTAGCATGCAATTCTAATAATCAATACTTTCAAATAATTAAGTTAAAATAAATTATACGCTCGCGTCGTTGAAAATCGGCGATGGCTAGGGTTTTCGTTTCGTGGCTCGAAACCCGAAATTGGCACCTAGCGGCGTCTGAAGTCCGATCAGATTGGACTGGGTACATTCGGCGGATGATCCAATTTTCCGGCGGTTCCGGCGAGTGTCGGTAGTTTTTCGGCAGATTCCGGCAGTTTTTCAGTGATGTTTCAGGACGGGGCAATCAGGGGGTCTATCGGCACCAGCTCGACGAGCTTCGTCCAATGGTGGTGTCAAACAGGGTAGCTGGGGCGGCGATGGCGTCGAAAATGGGTGACAGCGGCGGCGTGCTCTGATCAGGGCTACGGCCGGCCTGGACAGCAGTCGGGATGATGGGGAAAACGTCAGCGACGGTGAGGGGGTGGTCGTCGGGGTCACAGTGGCTGGGCATGGCCTGGACAGCGGTGAATCGATGAGGGAGGGCGTCGCGGCTTGTGGGGCGATTCTGGCGTCGTGGCAGCAAGATGGTGGCCGGGGTGGGTCGTGGCGGCACGGCGGAGCGGGGCGGCGTCGATCAGCGGCAGTGTGACGTCGGCGACGAGCACAAGGCGGCGGTAGGGTTTGGGTGTGGAAGTGTCGGGAAAGGAGGTGAAATACTCCAATGGCAAAATCGTAAATAAGTATTGACTCGATTCTGACTCGAGTCAAAATAATAACTAGTTCGTAATAAATTCTAAAAAATCTAGAAAAATATGAAAAAAATCCCATAAAATAAAATAAACACAACAACATCCAAATGACATGCTCTATAACTAATAACCCACCCGAATATAATCCAACGCGTCCTAATGCGTTACTCGGCCTAAAACTATTTCTACAATCAAACATATAAAAAGAAAAAAATACTGCATACTTTCATATATTCTGTTAACTCATTTCTCACCATCTTCTCGACGTTATCATCATATATTCAGGTACACCTGACTCTTATCGCTCATAACTCACGGCTGGCCTCGACTCAGCACGCGGTTCATGAAACTGACTCGACTCGAACCAACGGTCGAACTGACTGGTTTGGTAACGTAAAACCCTGACTCGAGTCACGGGTTTTACAATACAGGTCAACTTGTCGTGTACCTATGCTCTAAACTCTAGATATACCATATCCTACTTACCATGTCATCTATATCTAGGCACTTTACAACCCAACTATCTCTGTTGATCCACGAGTAGGGGTGGTCGCAAAGGTGCCCTATATGAGATGGGTCCACTACTGACCTTTGTTCTCTAATGCAGCCTGTAAATTTCTCCATGATTTCCTTTCTATATCATCCAAAACCTAACGAGGTTTACACATTGTATAGCCTACCTTAGATGGTTTCTATCAACCCATCATCATGGCTCTATTGTTGCATAACTACCTACGTACTCAGGTCAAAATTCTACATTTATTCTATACTCGTTGTTCTATCTTTTTCTCTAGCTGGTTTATTATTTTTGTGGACCATACTAGTTATAAAAATATGACGGAGTCCAAATAGGGGCCCGTCAATCACTTATTATTACATAGAGACAAACTCGTAATATCGTTTCATAAGTTCTTTTCAAGAACACAATAGATTGCACTACTTTAAAGAGTAAAGGAGTACTAATACAATTCTAAACCACTCATCTCTTATTCGTAAAATTTGTAAAACTACTCGTACTTATATAATTGGCTTATATAGGGACTCGTATAATAAGTTTCTGAATCTTCAATTCGAAAACTAACAAGGAATCTCATCCTAATTGAAAACCCAAGTCATTCTCCCAAGGGTTTTGAGTCAGTTAAGTTTTGACCCGAATCAGGATAGTTGGGTCCAACCCTTCTTGTCATAATTCGAATACGGTATGGTGTATGTCCTTCTGGTCTTACCTCTCCAAGTCCCTCCTAGCCAAAGCTACCACCTAGGGTTGTAGGTCGTGGGATAGGAGGCCCTAAGGGACCTCCCCTTGGTCCCCCTTGTGGTAAAGGACTCCCCTTTCCACCTCTTCATGTTGTTGTGTGTTTTTGTTTACTTGTATGTGTTCTTGTTTGCATTTATTTTGTATTTTTATGTGTTAGGAGTCATTAGGACTTGGAATCATCTCATTTGCTTATGTATAGGAAAAGATATATATTTTTGAGTTCTCAGATGTTGTGTACATATACTTCTTTGCCATAAAAATCATATCTTGCATTTAGATATTTTTTTGCATTAGTATTTTATTTCTTGCACTTATCATAGTCAAATCTACACTTTTTATGTTGATCATTTTTCTACTATGATGTATATATGCATATAGGGGTACCAAACCTTGCTCTCATGGGCCTTGTGACCTGCTCACCTCTTTCCCCAATTTTTACACCTTGATGTAGGTTCTTTGCGATGTCCATCTTCTATATGCTTGTTGATCTATGTGTTCAATTGCTCTTATAAAAGTTCCACACTAAAATAACCACTTAAAGGGCATGATAAAAACTCTTAACTACCTCGTGTGTTTGTTGTGACGTATATATGTTTTATAATGCTCTGAGTTGTCCTTTGCGGTGAACTAACTGAAAGTGGTTCATAAAATCTGTAGAACTCACATAGGACTCCCTAATTGTCTATTGAATGTGCGAAAGTTTTGGCACTAATTAAAAATAATTTATTTGGTTAGCTTCATCGGTTTTCTAATGTGAGTAGGAATTTATGGTGAAACCCTAGTTCTTTAACTCTAAATGTAAAATAAAAAATAATAGACAAATGGTGATAGAATGTTATGAAATTCCCCCACACCTTAGGTTGTGTCCCTGTAACACCATATTAAAATTTGGGAGCTTTTGGGCTTAGTGGATCTCGGGTTTGGATTTCCCCAAGCCCCATAGGTCCACCTTGCTCCAAAAATGACTTGGTCAATACCTCGCCATCTTTGAGCCTACTTAGGCCCAAATACTTGATTATTGGACCTAAAATTTTACTCGATTCAAGAACGTTGTGTTGGCTAACTACGCCCATTTACCCTTGCCCATTTGGAGTCTCCAAGCCCACGAACTACATTAAGCAAAATTGTTGCACACCCAAGAACACTGTTCCAAAAACTTTAGTACAACCAAAGTTGGCCTTATTTACCATGTTGACTTATGGACTATCACTTGATAAATTTTGACACACAACCTGTCGAGTGTTAGGGTCCATTGGTCAAAATTTTAGCCCATTTAGACGTTGTTTAGCCTGTCCAAAAAATTTTCAGGTTAAGTCTATTTGATCAAACCTAAGTATTGGACTTTTCAAACTAAATGTACATGTAACCCTAAACCTTAATTATGGTATCTAATGAGGTTTAACACTTTATTAAACAAGTAATTATGTTAATTAAGTGTGTATGTGTTGATGCATTTCCTTGATGTGCATGTTGATGTAGTTTGAGTATAATTTTGGTTCCATCTCTATGTTAGCTTATGCGGGGTGAGCTTGTCAACCTAGGACACAAAGTTTCACTCATTAAAGTCCATAGGACTCTCCTTTATTTTATCTCTACTATACTCTTGAGTGTTGAGTTTAATCATGTTTTAGATGTAGAATGGCATCAGTGGCATTCTATGGGCTCCCTTCGATATTAGGTCATTTAATCGTATTTCCTATAAATTTAGTAAAACTTCACGGCTAAGAGCCCTTGATGGTTTTGGAAAGACAAGATTCAGAAATCGGTTATACAAGTTTCTGCCCAAGTTTGTTATATATAAGTATATGAGGGTTTACTATTTTATGAACATGACAAATTTGTACGGGTAGTATGAATCATACTTATACTCTATCAAACCCTAAGAAAGTGAGATGTATGAGGATACTGTATAATGCAGCACATTTCCAAAATTTATGACTTGAGTACCATGTCAAGTGTTATATGGAGTGTGTGAGAACATAAGCTTTTCTAAATGAGTACGATTTTTTTGTGCCAGCTTGCTGGCACTTTTAAATAAGTGGTCCTTGCTTAAAACACTTGTGAGGCTTTCTAAAATTTTCTAAGTTCCCGTGGGTAATGGAATACCCCAGCGCATTTAGAGTTTGCCTTGTAGGACTATAAGATGACCTCGGAAACCATGCCATGGGTCCCAGGAGGGCTAGGATTGAAGCGACAAGTAATATGGAATCACGAGAGACATAGCCCTAAACCTAACTAGACTCAATTTAAATAGAAACCGAAAATTAGAGTTGGGACGATGCAGTGTTCAACCGGTTGGCACTGAGCATCGGGGAGACTAAGGCCATCCCTTATATATAACATGTCATACACATACACATGGACAAGACAAATAAGGTCGGACAAAGCATCATATTTTTGGGTTAAAACTGAACCGACACTAAAACCATTGGACAAAAAGCCCAGATTTTACATGATCAGATCTAGGTGGTGCCACCGTAACCAAGTCTAGGTGCTGCCCCAACCACATCGAGCTGTAACACCTTCACTTTAGCTAGATGTGAGATCCTAGGTCGAGTCAGATTTTTAATGAATAAATAAATTAGCCGAGTTGGGTTCGACTGAGTAAACAAGACACGTCATTTTTAAAAACTCATATATCTTGGAATACTTGTAAAATATTTTAAACTTTTAGATAAATAAGCTAGACATTTTAAGGAATCTTAAAAAAAATGAATCAGGTAAAAGAGAGTTCTAAAGGGTGAGATATGATCACTTTAAGTTGACGTTATAACCAAGTTAATATATCATAATGAGGAGGGGTAGAATTAACTTTGTACAAGCCCATAAAATAGAGAGAATTCAATGTGACGAAATTGTGTTGTATTGGGATGGTTTGGATTGGTGTTTTGGAGATTTAATGCTCTTAGTTAAGGTGGTATTAAGAAATAGACTTCCCTTTTAGATAAATGCAAGTCATATTACTAATTATTTAATTATTTATTTAAGGAAAATACCTAAAATATTGTTACTTATTATTCCTCCTAATATACAAGTATAGAAAGAGGTCGACCCTTCTCTTTCTAAAAAAATTGTTGAATTTGAGAAAGGGGAGAGGAGGAGGCGGCAGCTTGTTTGGTTCATTTTCTTTTCTCAATATTTTCTCAATTCATCATATTTCCATTTAATTTATATGGTTTTTGAGAAGATAAAATCAATGATTTTGTTTTGTTTTGTGGAAGATTGTGTTGAAAAATAAATTCATAAGATTTGGATTTGTTGTATGTGTGATATTTTATGAAAAGAATAAGTTTTGCACGTAATTCCTTTTGTGTGCATGTTTTATACAATTACTTGACTACTTTATTTAATTTATTGTTTTTACATGATTTGGTGTCATTTAATATGATAATTAGATGTATGTATCAATAATAGAAAATATATCATCTTTTATGTTTTAATGATAAATTTGATACAATGGATAATTGATAGAAAATTTAATGTGAAAAGTTGTTATATGATGCAATTAATTCATTAGAATATTCAGAAATTGATTGCAAGTTGAATAAGTATGAATTAAATTAATTCCGGTCTCAATTTTATTGTGACAGCGTCGTGACTATGTGAACCAGCACCATGGCATTGCATGTTTATGTCGTGAATGAACGAAGCAAGTGACACTACGCTGAAAGTCAGCAAGCTCGGTGCGAAAACATTGGTAATTTCTGTTTGTTTTGGCAAATATGGCGCCACCGAGCTGAAAGCCAAGAGTTTCAACGCTGTGGCACTAATTGTGGTGAAGTTATGTATTCGGCTGCAATGTCATAGCACTCTGAGCCGGAGCCGCACCACTGACGCGAAAATTTTAAATTCCTAATTTAATTGTTTTGCTTGGTAATCGTTATCTTTGTAGATATCATTATATATTACTTGTTGATGAAGTATGACCTGTAAACATGATTGATTGATGTTAATGTGTGTGCATGCATGTAACACCTAAATTTCAGTTCACTTAAGAAATGAATAAGAAATGTTACGATCGAGTTGAGTCATATTTAAAGTTATCGGCTGGTAGGACTTGATCGATAAAATAGATCGAAATAACCTTCTTCGTATCACGAGAATGGAAGATATTATTAAAGACACATTAAAAAACAATCACATACAAATAAAAGGAAGATTGTAAATAACTGCACTGAGCTCAAATGTGTATAGCGTTCATCTGTCCTCCCACCAAAGTCGACTCAAGATTGCAAAACCTACATATATTATATGAAAAACATCAGTAATGAATATTACTGGTCCAAAAAATAACTAAAACAAACTACAAAATAGGTATTCCATTACCCACAAAAACTTATAAAACTTCAAGATTGCCCACACTGGGCGATAAGTAAACATACTTAAGCAAATGCTGGCTCGCATGTGCGGCTCATAATCATATTCATACATACACTGCTTATGCCCTCACATCTTCTATATCACCTGTTAAGGTACTCGAGTAGTAAAAGGAACAGTTAATTTAGTGCCATAAATTCCAGAAATGTGCTGCATTACACGGTACCCTCATACACCGCACTACCTCAGGGTTTGAAGAAGTATTATTGTGATTCATACATATCTTCATACTACTCACTCTCTTATTCGTGAAATCTGTAAAAAGTCTGCGTACTTATATAATATGCTTAGGGAAGAGGCTTCTATCATATATTTCTGGAGCTTCAGTTCGAAAGCCAACAAGGGATCTCAACCATGTAGTTTTATTAAACATGCATAGAAAACATCGGAGGGATGCAGTAAAACGCCGTCGATGCCATCCTACGTATAAAACACAATTAAACTCAATATGCAAGGAGTCAAGTAGAGAGGGAGACTTCTACGGACATGTAGTCCAAGCTCCAAGCACTTCATTACATCTACGGAGAGCTCGGACTCCGTAAACTACATTGAAACCCACTGCTAAGTAAAATACCAATATCTTTATATGATCCACGTTGGTGGTGTGTGCTCATATTAGCAATACATCCTAATAAAAGAAACAATGCTAACAAACTTATAACTAAACATGAGGCATGCAAATCAAGACATAATAATAATTAATTAATTAATTAATTAATAAACAAGGAATCCAATCATACATATTTAGATAAACAATAAATACATGAATATAAATAATACTCTAATAATAAAATTAGAATATTATTATAACATATAAATACGTGTTTAAAGACGGGTAGATATCATATATACTCGTGTTAGTACACATATAAATAATTAAATAAACATACAAATAAATAAATAAATGACTAATATTAATTAATTATGAAGAATATTAATATTAATAATAAATATACGAACATATGCCTAAATACATATGCCTAAACACCTCATTCCGGTTCACCCATGAACCGACCCAGAAATGTCACCGGCAACCAAACCGTTCATCAAACTACTTGATTTCGTTAAGCCGACTCGGATCTCCCCTCGGTGTCTTAAATTAGTAGTGAAAGTATATAATGAATGAATGAGATGCTTGGGTTCAAACGTGGCCCTACATGCATGCCATGATATGCGATTGTGCACAAATAGAATAATCGTGATAACGGTTTCGAGAATAAATAATATTTAAATAAAATAATATAAAATTAAGCGAGCCGAGTCTTTCTTAAAAGCGCAATAATAAATATTTATATCGATATAATTCCAAAACATGACATTTGCATTTCTCTTTCATTCTAGTTTTGTTCTACAGGCTAAACATTCATAGCATGTCATAGAATAATCTTAAACAATCCCATCATTCACACAACTTAGAAATCATCATTTCTATTCATTACGTGAGGTAGGTACATGTGTGCAACAGCTTTACTACTCCGTAGTCCTGACAACACTTAGTCCTTGAGATTTTCACCTACCTAAATAATAGAAAACCGTCTGTAACGAGTGTTACCAGTCTAGAAAATAACTAATATCAAACTGGCACAACAAAGCTGACCCTCCTGTTGAATAAAAATCTCATATACTTCCTTAAGAACTCTCAGAAAGGCAGTAATGGAAGCCGTCACTCTCAAGAAACGTCCCCTTTCCATAACTTTCTCTTTCCAAAACATTCTCTTTCCAAAACATTCTCTTTCCTTGACGATTCAAACTATCAAATTCATTGTCATTCATCTCAGCCTTCTCTGTCCACCATATTACTCCCGGCCCTGAGTAAAGGGGTCGGAGTACTCTCAGACATGCACCTTCAGTACCCTTTTTCACCACAAATCTAGACAAGCATTGCACAATAGTACTCGTAAAGCTCCACATTTCTCTGAGTTTCAGGAGCTCAAATGGTCCATGTTGAATGGGATACAATAAATCCACCACTTGACACGTCCGCTTACCTGTAAAAACAACACACGATAGAGTATAGAAAGAAAAGCAGATGCGAGTCCTAACAAACATGGTAGAAACTCCAAGCATGTCTGCGTGCCTAGGCGGTGGACTCCTACTCCGTACCTACACATCAAATCTAGAAGCTAATGCCCACTAACTAAATGATGCATCTAACTCATCATGAATATCACACATACAATGCTATCATCATCTAATAATAGTCAAACAATCAATGTAAAAATATCTCATACTATTCATCCCAATTTTATTATGTTTTCTCTAAATTTTCGTTGCAGTCAATTTGCATGCTCAAATTTAATTTACTTAATTAGATCACTAACTATTAATCAAATCATGCAAATCATCACTTCACTGACAATCAAACATTTATCACAACAGTTAATCATTCCATGAAAAATGAATGGTTGTTTAGAAAAATGAATGGTCGTCTAAGAAAGTGAATGGTTGTCTAGTAATTAAAACTTGATTTGACTCTGACACAAGTCAAAAATAATAACTAACTTGTAATAAAAATCCCATAAAATATAATACACATCAATGATATGCTCTATAACTAATAACCCACCAAAATTACTCATAACACGTCCTAATACGTTTTTCAACCTAAAAATAATTTTACAATTTAATTAAAATAAGTAAAGAAAAATCTGGCATACTCTCATATATTCTCATAACTTATTATGTAGTTGTCTTGCTGGTGTTATCATCATATACTTGGGCACATATGACACTCATGGTTCATAACACAAGACCGGTCTCGGCTCAGTATGCGTGTTTTGAAATTGAGCCAACTAAAAATAACAATCAAACCGATCAGCTCAGACTATAAAACCCTAACTTGAATCACAGGTTTTACACACGGGGCACAATCCAATGGTACAAAATCCCTATCATGCATGCAATGAGATACCTTAAAAATCCCAAACGAATACTAAGCAGTGCAATGGCCTAGATCTGGGCCTAAAATCCTAGCTAACATATACAAAAAATTTTGTATAGCACAGTATACACTAATAACTCATGATCGTATCATCTACATATCGGATAAACTCAGCAATTATAACATGCTCATACGGCCAGCTAGCGGCCATACTCATAAATCTAAAAACTAGTATAGCTCGAGCTCAGTTTGAACCAACTTGAGATTGCCCAAACTAAACAAAACTAAAATCGGAAAACCCTAAGCCTAAATTGGGTTCTGACAATGCATATCATGACACTGCATAACATTTAATCAACCAAATATATGTATTAATACATAATTTGGGGTTCTAGGCGATCTCTCACAAACTAGTTCGAGAGAATAACTGAGACATTTGACATATGTTGTAAAAACCATGATTTTTATTAACAGACTCGAACCTAAATATTATGAAATAAATATCGATGAACCAATATGGTTGGTCATCAAGTCGACCAGTCATGGTTCAAGGTCATGGTTCGACTTTAAGGTCACCTAGAAAATACCTATTCATTAATAAATGATGGGGTGAGAGAACTTAATGAAGGAGCTCATTGCAGTGTATATATATGCAGGAGGAGGGGTATTTCATCCCTCATCTCCATCCCAAACGACCTCCCCATGCAAAGTTTTATTGGAGATGCCTTCGTTAAGTTGCTAGATCCCTTGCATCTTATGCATTGGTTTCCTGTCGACTGCTTCGTATGAACCACTGCGAGTCTTTGGGGTCGAGTGTTTGTTTTGTGTTTTGTAAATGGGATATGTCGTAAGGGACCTGATAGCCAAAAATAGATATGTCAGAATGGACCTGACAGCCAAAAATGGATATGTCAGTAATGGACCTGACTGCCAAAATGGATATAGTAAGAATGGACCCTGACAGCCAAAAATAGGTATGTCAAAATGGACCTGACAGCCAAAAATGGATATGTCAGAATGGACCTGATAGCCAAAAATCGGATATGTCAGAATGCACCTGACAGCCAATAATGGATATGTCAGAATGGACCTGACAGCCAAAAATGGATATGTCAGAATGGACCTGACAGCCAAAAATGGATATGTCAGAATGGACCTGACAGCCAATAATAGATATGTCAGAATGCACCTGACAGCCAATAATGGATATGTCAGAATGGACCTGACAGCCAAAAATGGATATGTCAGAATGGACCTAATAGCCAAAAATGGACATGTCAGAATGGACCTGACAGCCAATAATGGACACGTCAGAATGGACTTGACGGCCAATAATGACTAATCTCAGAATGACCTGGGAGACCATCTAATCTCAGAATGAACTGAGAGACAAACTTTAATCTCATAATGACCTGAGAGCCAGTAGAACTACATTGAGCATGATCCCGACATGGGTATGTAGGCTAATCCAGATTGATTGATTTCAGCTCACCTAAGGAAAAATTACAATTATGGTTGGTGGTTCTTTTACGAACTCAGGGTAGGAGAATGGATAATAAATTGGACTTCCTTTTATTTTCATGTGTTATACATGTGGCTTTGGGAAACGATCCAAGACTGTGGAGTAACGCCTGGACCAGTTAGGGCTGGTCGTTACAGGGTTGGTTTCGTTTAATTTCGAGTAACACCTAGCAAGTTGGGTCCACAGTATTGTGAAAAAATGCGGGGTCGTTACAGGTGTATCAGAGCACTGTTTCCCACAAGCTCACATGTTATGACTCAAATACCTTGTTGAAAAGTCCAGTAATTATCTTTTTCCGCCGTGTTTTGTTATTAATTAACAAAATTCTTCACTAATAAACCTCAAAAGGAAGTTTGAGGAGATTCTGTATAGACGATGTAAAAATTGCACCAAGATGCATTCCGTGCAATGTAACGAGCCCCGTCGGTGCTACAATTGTGGCAGGACGGGACACATGATAAAAGACTGTCATCAGCCACTGAAGGAACAACAGGAGCAGCCTGAGATCCCGAAGATATAATTAATCATGCTTATCATCTTGCTGTTATAATATTTCGGGCACAAAATATCTCTAAATTGGGGAGATTGTAAAAACATGATTTTTATTAATAAACTCGAACCTAAATATTATGAAATAAATATCGATGAACTAATATGGTTGGTTATCAAGTCGACCGGTCATGGTTCGACTTGAGGTCACCTAGAAAATACGTATTCATGAATGAATGATGGGGTGTGAGAAATTAATGAAGGGGCTCGTTGAAGTGTATATATATGCAGGAAGAGGAGGGGGTATTTCATCCCTCATCTCCGTCCCAGACGACCTCCCCATTACTTTGTGAGTATTTCATCCCTCATCTTATTTGTTTTCATTTGAATTCTTGCATGCAAAGTTTTGTTGGAGACGCCTTTGTTAAGTTGCTACCTCCTTAGCATGTTATGCATGGGCTTCGTGTCGACTGCTTGGTATGAACTGCTGCGAGTCTTTTGGGTCGGGTGATTGTTTTGTGTTTGGTAAATGGATATGTCAAAAGTGACCTGACAGCCAAAAAGAATATGTCAGAATGGACCTGACAGCCAAAAAGATATGTCAGAATGGACCTGATAGCGAAAAATGGATATCTCAGAATGGACCTGACATCAAATAATGGATATGTAAGAATGGACCTGACAGCCAAAAATGGATATGTTAGAATGGACCTGACAGCTAAAAATGGATATGTTAGAATGGACCTGACAGCTAAAAATGGATATGTCAGAATGGACCTGACAGCCAAAAATGGATATGTCAGAATGGACCTGATAGCCAAAACTGGATATGTCAGAATGGACCTGACAACCAAAATAGATATGTTAGAATGGACCTGATAGCCAAAAATGGATATGTTAGAATGGACCTGACAGCCAAAACTGGATATGTCAGAATGGACCTGACAGCCAATAATGGACATGTCAGAATGGACCTGACAGCAAATAATGGACATGTCAGAATGACCTTACAGCCAATAATGACTAATCTCAGAATGACCTGGGCGACCATCTAATCTCAGAATGAACTGAGAGACAAACTTTTGATCTCATAATGACCTGAAAGCTTGTAGAACTACATTGAGCTTGATCCCGACATGGGTATGTAGGCTAATCTAGATTGATTGATTTCAGCTCACCTAAGGAAAAATTACAATTATGGTTGGTGGTTCTTTTACGAACTCAAGGTAGGAGAATGGATAATAAATTGGACTTCCTTTTATTTTTTTGTGTTATACATGTGGCTTTGGGATACAATCCAAGACTGTGGAGTAACGCATGGACCGGTTAGGGCTGGTCGTTATAGGGTTGGTTTGGTTTAATTTCGAGTAACTCATAGCCAGCTAGCCCCACAGAATTGTGAAAAAATGTCGGGTCGTTACAGGTGGTATCAGAACACGGTTTCCCTCAAGCTTACATTTTATAACTCAAGTACCATGTTGAAAAGTCCAGTAATTATCTTTTTCCACTGTGTTATGTTATTAATTAACAAAATTCTTCGCTAATAAACCCCAAAAGGAAGTTTGAGGAGATTCTGTATAGACGATGTAAAAATTGCACCAAGATGCATTCTGGGCAATACAACGAGCCCCGTCGGTGCTACAATTGTGGTAGGACGGGACACATGATAAAAGACTGTCGTCAGCCTCCGAAGGAACAACAGGAGCAGCCTGAGATCCCGAAGATATAATTAATCATGCTTATCATCTTGCTGTTATAATATTTCGGGGACAAAATATCTCTAAATTGGGGAGATTGTAAAAACCATGATTTTTATTAACAGACTCGAACCTAAATATTATGAAATAAATATCGATGAACCAATATGGTTGGTTATCAAGTCGACCGGTCATGGTTCGACTTAAGGTCACCTAGAAAATACGTATTCATGAATGAATGATGGGGTGTGAGAATTTAATGAAGGGGCTTGTTGAGGTGTATATATATGCGGGAGGAGGAGGAGGTATTTCATCCCTCATCTCCGTCCCATACGACCTCCCCATTACTGTGTGAGTATTTCATCCCTCATCTTATTTGTTTCCATTTGGATTCTTTCATGCAAAGTTTTGTTGAAGACGCCTTTGTTAAGTTGCTAGATCCCTAGCGTCTTATGCATGGGTTGGTTGGTATGAACTGCTGCGAGTCTTTGGGGTCGGATGTTTGTTTTGTGTTTTGTAAATGGATATGTCATAATGGACCTGACTGCAAATGACAGATATGTTAGAATGGACCTGACAGCCAAAAATGGATATGTCAGAATGGACCTAACAGCCAAAAATGGATATGTCAAAATGGACCTATCAACCAAAAATGGATATGTCAGAATGGACCTGACAGCCAATAATGGATATGTCAGAATGGACCTGACAGCTAAAAATAGATATTTCAGAATGGAACTGACAACCAAAACTGGATATGTCAGAATGGACCTGACAACCAAAAATGGATGTGTAAGAATGGACCTGCAACCAATAATGGACATGTCAGAATGGACTTGACAACCAATAATGACTAATCTCAGAATGACCTGGGAGAGCACCTAATCTCAGAATGAACTAGGAGACAAACTTTTAATCTCAGAATTACCTGAGAGCATGTAGAACTACATTGAGCTTCATCCCGACATGGGTATGTAGGCTAATCAAGATTGATTGATTTCAGCTCACCCAAGGAAAAATTACAATTATGGTTGGTGGTTCTTTTACAAACTCAGGGTAGGAGAATGGATAATAAATTAGACTTCCTTTTATTTTCCTGTGTTATACATGTGGTTTTGGGAAACGATCCAATACTGTGGAGTAACGCATAGACCGGTTAGGGCTGGTCGTTATAGGGTTGGTTTGGTTTAATTTCGAGTAACTCCTAGCCAACTAGGCCCATAGTATTGTGAAAAAATGGCGGGTTGTTACATATGTATAGTGTGCATAATATTTAATTAGCAGAGACAACTACAGTTTATTAGTTGGGTGAGCGATAGAGTTTCTGACATTAGTGTAACTGTACACATCAGGGCACGACTTACCTAATTAAGATATAGTGAGGGATGTCAAGCTCATCCGACAAAAAAAAGGTTCAAAAAATTGTGAACCGGTATTGCCTAGTATGCACTTAGACACCAAAGTCTGGGTAAGGAATAGGTGTATTGTCTCCCAATGAGGGAATGTGCTCCATCTATTATCATATATGATAGTCTTTCTTGCAGATAGACCTCTCAATTGGAACTGAAGTTAGGCATAAACTTATATTTGCAACAATTTTTATTTTTCATTATTATTATATGTACTTAGCATTTCATTAATAACGTGGAATTGCCTCTACAAGAACAAATGCGCTGGAATTGGGAGGAGACAATGACGTGGAATCTGAGGATGGACTATGAGTTAGAATATATTAGTTTTTCTTTCTGGACTTTTAGTATTTTATTATTTGGTTATATATTATTAGTAGTGAAACCTAGTATGATTCAAGAGAATTGAATTATTATTTTAGTCATGGTCAAGACTTGTTACATTATTTTAATTGCTTAATACTTGATTATATAATTTATTGTTATATACAAATTAGTTATAGTTGAAATAATTTATATTTTGCCACAATATAATGATATATTAATTGTTTACATGTGTTAAAAAATTATTGTTTATTAAATGCTTACTATACTTTTTAATTATTCCATGTGGGTTAATATACGGGTTTCGGTTACGAACCAAAGTGGTGTTTTGTCAGGTTGTAAAATTGGGCATGTAAAACTCATTACTCAAGTTAGAGTTCTATAGTCAGAACTAGTTGGTTAGATCGTTATTTTCAGTCGAGTCAATTTTAAGACACGTGTACCGAGCCGAGTCCGGTCATGTGTTATGAACCATGAGAGTCATGTGTGCCCACATATATAATGATAACGTCAGTAAGATAGGAGTAGAATGAGTTATCAGAATATATAAGAGTATGTCCAGATTTTCTTTATTTATTTTAGTATTAGATCGTAGAATTATTTTTTAGGCTGAATATCGCATTAGGACGTATTACAGGTAGTTTGGGTGGGTTATTAGTTATAGAGCATGTCATTGTGATATTATGGTGTTTATTATATTTTATGAGATTTTTCCCTATTTTTTGGATTTTTTAATAATTATTACGAGTTAGCTATTATTTTCGACTCGAGTTGGAGAGAGTCAAGTTCTATTTAACCTTCCCCCTAGACCACTCGTCTTCTTCCCACCTGACACTTTTTATTCTAAACCTTTGATGCTACCCATTTACCTGCTGCCAACGCCACCTTCGGTTGCCACCCCATTGCCGATCGACGCCTTGAACCAATCGTGCCACCTTGAGCACCTCTAGCCATCCCCCGGACTCCACGATGCAAGGGAGCCCAGCCTTAGCTCTGTGTTCCCGTAATCGATTCCCCCGCTGGGGATAGTCTCCGCCACCAGCCATTGTCTCAGCTGCCATCCAATCACCGCCTCAATATCTCCAACTCTCCCATGACCTTTCCCGACTAGACCAGAGCTCAATGCCACCCATCCCGACTGGATCTCCACACCCCACCACTAACCACGCCTGTTTTACCCTTTTTCCGGCGAGCTGCTGCCTCTACTGACCTTGTTGACATCATTGATGCATCAAGCTTGCTGAGCTAGTGCCAACAGTACCCCATACCACCACCATTCCGCTGGTTTGTCGCCGCCGATAACAGTCACCAGAAAACCCGTCAGAAAACCGCTGAAACCGGGGGAAAAGCATATTTAATAGAATTCATCGGATCTTCCGCCGAACTTCCAGTCGAACCCAATCAAACTTCGGACACCAACAGGTTCCGAATTCAAGTCTTGAGTCGCGCAACGAAACGCTAGTTGTCGCTGATTAATGACAACACAAGGTAGAATCAACTTCGACTTTATTTATAAGGGTGATAATTAATAACACGACATGATAGGATTAATTAATTGACAAGTTTGATATTTTATTATAAATAAAAATATGAAATTTGCTTGATAGAAGTGTATTAAAACAAGTGCTAAGGAACTAATTAGAAAAACTAAGGAATTATCGTAATCTAATGCAACATTGCATAGGAAAACTTATGTGTAATTGATGTATGATTGATATTGGTATCTTATAGGATGTGTGAATGCATCATGAGCGGGCATTAGCTCTATATTTGACGAGTAGGAGCTCACTGCCTAGGCAGTGAGGATACGCTCGGAGCTTCCGGTAAGTATGTTTAGGACTTGTTCCTTGTTTTACGCTCTATTCTATTGTGTATTGTTTTATAACTTGTACGATGAGTTAAGTGGCATTTTATCAAAAACCACTCAACCCGGGCTATTTAATTCACTAGTTTTCACGATTAGTAACCATCGAGGATGAGATCCATCGAGTATGTTTTCAAAAACAAGATCTACCACAAGTTGCCTTTGGGTCTATTGTATAAATCCCTTCCCAGCCTTACATATAATTTTATTGCATTTCAGTCAGACAAGAGATGGGAAGACCGACTCGCACGTACCATGAGCGGGTGCAAGAGCCATTCAAAGAGGGATCTCGACTAGTGAGTGGGTTGTTCCATTCCGAAGAGATCTTGACAACTCTACATTTTAGTTCCTCACACTCGAAGAACGTAGAGGTTTATGGGTATTGTTTAGTACAAGGCATGTCCAGACTTGTAGTTCAAAGGGTATTAAAGGCGACTGCATGAGAGTACTCGGCTTTCATGCTCAAGGCCATGAGAATTATGGTGGAAAGGAGAGGGCTTAGGATATACTAGTAGTCCCAAGGGATCAAGAAAATGAAATGAGAAAATGTCGAGAGAGGCATCAATAGACTAGTCGGTTTGGTACTCTATCGGGTCTGTAGCTCGGTGGTTCCTTAGTAGGTGCCCTTCAGAGAGTACTGGTGAAGTATAGGAATATTTTTCTTCATATGAGAGTTTGCTCTCGTAGCCAATTTGATATTAGTTATATGTTAAACCAGTAACACTCGTTACTAACGTGTTTTTATAATATATGTAAGTGATAATCATGAATTAGATGTGCAAGCCTGGACAGAGGAGAAGTGATGTCTCTTGCACACACACATGTCAGATGGTAGAATATTAATGTTTTGTTTATGTTGTCATTTTATTGAGAAAGATGTGATGTAATGCAAGGTATGATAATATGATGTGATATGATATTTGGTTTAGTAGTAGAATTTTTAATTGTGACATTTGAATACATATGTTTTAGTAAATATGTTTAGATATTGAATATGTACAACAAGTAAGGCTCAAAATTTGATGCGAAAGTGAATAGAATGCACAGATGGGTCGAGACGCAAGATTTAGAATAACTTATGTAGCAAATTAGAATTTTGTGTGAATTTCAATGCGTGATATATTTATATATGTTTATACATGTTGATTTGATAGGGGGGCCCTTAATTACACTTTTAGGGGAGATTTTGCCTGTTTTATGTTCAAAATTTTATCGTAGTTATTTTGGTATGTAAACCACTTGTTATATCATCCATGTAGTAGCATGTTAGGGTTTCTGTGCATACATCCATGCAAAGCGATTGACACCGTCCATCTTTAAACGCCGAGAGTAGATCCGCACGAATTGGGTTCGTGTTAGCCGACCCAACCAGGATGAGTGACATTCCAGTTCAGTTCCCGAGCATGAACCAAATTTAGGGTGTTACAGTTTTTGGTATCAAAGCAAACTCTCAGTCAATCCAGTTGGAAGATATTTTTCATATGTGATGTGTGTGTAAAGATTGCTCCAAGTCCAGCTAGCAAGTATATATTTCTATCCTTGTTGTCTTTGGTTTACAAATTTCTCAGGGGGTAATGTGGTAGTATTTTCAAGATTAGATCAGTGAGTAGGAGTAATCATGGTAAGAACTCTAAGTACACAGAGCAGGGCTCCATCACCTCCTTCACCCATACAAGTTAGCCTTACTCATGTTCATAGCAAGACAGTGTCTAGCCAATCTAGAGCTGCACCATCGCCAGGAAATCCTAGTGAGCCATGCTTAGTAAGCTGCCATAGTGGAAGCCATCATAGTGGAAGCCGCCGCAATGTTAGAAGCTGTCAGACCAGAAATGGAGGCTGTCATTGCACGGTTGGTAGAGGTACAAATGTAGATGCACCAGGGTCAAGAGGAATTCTAAATAGTACTACGTCAAATAGCTCTTGTAGTAGCACAAATAGAGAAGAAATTAGTTGTCGATGATGAGGCACGAGAGGAGCCTGCAATTCCCATGGGCCCTCTGCCGCCGCCTCCTCCATCGCTACATCAAGGGACCACCCTTACAACAATTCCACCTATCATCCCACTTCAAGCAGAAAAGTGTATAGAGGGTAGTAAACCTAGAGGAACTGACAGTGGACAGATAGGCACCCCAGGGTTTGGTAATATTCTAGTAGAGGCAGTGTCACCATTTCTACAATTCAAGATTGGAGAAGGTTCAAACAAGTCAGCCGGTGATAGAAATCTTGGAATTTGGCAATATGAGTGGTTCGTTAAGAATGGAGGATGCCCATTCATAGGAAAACTAGATGCAGACGAAGCTTTCTTGTCGATTTCATCAACTGTTGGCGTATTAGAAAGTATGGAACGTCGATGGATCACCGCGTACGAATTATTGAGAGAGCATTACATGATGAGGCTAGAATATGGTGGGATTCAGTCATGGCCTCTAATTTATAGGCAGAAAACCTTAGGATGTGACATGGGATGAATTCAAAGCTAAGTTTTATGGAAAATATTTTCCTTCTAATGTAAGGAAGAGGATGGAAAGTAACTTTCAGACACATAGATAGGGACCCAAGAGTGTGGCATAGTATGAAGTTCGATTCAGAGCATTAGAAAGATTTGCACAAGATTTGGTGCTGACAGGACAACAAAGAGTTGAGCACTTTGATCAAGGTCCACACTATGAGATTTGTCTAGTACTAATTGACAGATTATTTGCCACTTTTGGGGATGTGGTGAGAGTCGCAGTGAAGCTAAGCGAATCTTGGCTACTCGACCACACTGAGACTATAATGAGAGACAATAGCACCCACAACAATATCAATTGGATCAAGGGACACAACAGAGACGTCAAATAGATGCTCCAGCTACAATGAGAGTCATGGATGGGCAAGTTCACGAGAACAAACACCCAACATGTCAGAAGTGTGGATGCCGTCATAGAGGAATACGCAGAGTGGGTATAGACGCATGCTTCAAATGTGGTCAACTAGGACATCGGGCAGTAGAATGTTTGATTGCTCAGCAACAATAGCTAGCATTGCTCAGCAACAATAGCTAGCCCTTCTGGCACCGCCACAGCGACTAATGCTTCCAACTACCCCATTGCAATAGCAGATAGGCTAACAAAACCAAGGGCAGGGATAGAGAAATAGTGGTCAAAAATCATTGAGACAACAACAAAGGGGTCTGAATTAGAGAGGAATAATGGTTGCAATGACGGAACAAGCAGAGCCTACCACCATGGGCAGTGAGGATGGACACAACCACAATTGCTGAAGCATTAGAGGATACGGTGAGACATGACAGTTATACACGCATTTCTTTTCGGATTTAAAATTTCATAGATAGCTATGCGAGTAACGCCTCCTTAATTTAAAATTTTGAGGACGAAAGTTTTATAGGGAGGGATGGTTGTAATACCCGTGACCTGAGTCAGGGTTTTATAGTCTGAACCTGTCAGCTCGACTGTTCTTTTTAGCCGGGTCAATTTTAGAAGACGCTTACCAAGCTGAAGCCTGTCATGTGTTATGAACCATTGAGAGTCATGTGTTGCCCAAGTAGATGATGATAACGTCAGTAAGACAACACTAGAATGAGTTATCAGAATATGTGAGAGTATGCACATATTTTCTTTATTTATTTATAGTATTAGATCATAGAATTATTTTTAGGCTGAATAACACATTATGATGCATTACGGGTAGTTTGGGTGGGTTATTAGTTATAGAACATGTCATTGTAATGTTCTAGTGTGTATTATATTTTATGAGATTTTCCCCTATTTTTCTAAATCTTTTTAGGAATTATTATGAGTTAGTTATTATTTTCGACTCGAGTGGAGTCAATTCAAGTTCTGTTGTATGAGACCACTTGTCTTCTCCCCCGACCACTCATCTTCTCCTCCTGACCAATCCTCTTCTTCCCCCGGGACACTTTTTATTCAAACCATCAGAGCCACCCCTTTACCAGCTATCGACACCACCTTCGAACGCCTCCCCGTTGCTGATTGACTCTGTTAAGACTGTTGTGCCACCCGAGCACCTCCGGCCAATGCCTGACCTCCATGATGCGAGTGAACATAGCCTTTGCACTGTGTTCCCATCATCGATTCTGCCACTAGCGATCATCTCCGCAGCCAACCAGTCACTACCTCAATGTCGCCGACCCACCCACAACTTTCCGACCGAAGAGAGCTCACCACCGCCTATCCTAGCGGGATCTCCACACCCCACCACCGACCGCCCTTATTTTACCCTTTTTCTAGCTAGCCGCCGCCTCTGCTGACCATGTCCATATCGTAGAACGTGTTAGGCTCTCCGAGTAGGTCTAACAATACCCCATACCACCACTTTTCTGCCGGTTAGTCACCGCCAGTAACAGTCCCCACAAAACCCGCTGGAAAACCATCATTACTGCCAAAAACTATATTTGTTAGAATTCACGGATCTTCTGCAAATTCATCAAGTCAAAACTGATCGAACTTGTTACACTGATAGGTGTAGAACTTGAGTCCTAAGCCACACAACAAGACCTTAGTCTTCACCAATTACTTGACAGTGCGAGGTATAATTAACTTCGTCTTAATTTATTAAGGATAATAATTATTAGCACAGCTTGATAGGATTAATGAATTGACAAGCTTGCTATTTTATTATAAATAAAAATATGAAATTTGTTTGATTGAAGCGTATTAAAACAAGTGCTAAGGAACTAATTAGATAAACTAAGTAATTATTGTAATCTAATGCAATGTAGTGTAGGAAAACTTATGTGTGATTGATGTATGATTGATATGGGTATGCTATAGGATGTGTGAATGCATCATGAGCCAGCATTAGCTTTTAGATTTGATGTGTAGGTATGGAGTAGGAGCTCACCACCTAGGCACATGGATATGTTTGGACCTTCTGCCAGTTCCGTTTAGGACTCGTTTCCTATTTTACGCTCTATTCTATTGTGTACTGTTTTATTACTTGCAGGACGAGTGAAGTGGCATTTTATCGAATCACACTTAACTACGACCATTTAATCAACCAGCTTTTAAGATTAGTAACCCTTGAGGATGACATCTCTCGAGTATGTTTTCGAAAACAAGATCCACCACAAGTTGCCTTCAGGCCAATTATATAAATCCCTTCTCAATCCTGTATAAAATTTTATCACATTTCAGTGAGACAAGAGATGGGAAGACTGACTCGCACGTACCATGAGCGTGTGTATATGTCAGTCAAAGCAGGCTCTGGATTAGTGAATGGGTTGCTCCATTCCCGAGGGGACCTAAAAACTCTGAGTTTGATTTCCTCACACCCGGAGAACATAGAGGTTTACGAGTATTGTTTAGTACAGTGTATATCCAGACTTGTGGTTCAAAGGGTAATAAAGGCAACTGCCTGAGAGTACTCGGTTTTCGTGCTCAAGGCTAGGAGAATTATGGAGGAGAAGAGAGGGCTTATGATATACTGGTAGTCCGAAGGGATCAACAAAATGAAATGAGAAAATGTCGAGAGAGGCATCAGTAGACCAGTCAGTTTAGAACTCTACCGGGTCTACAACTCGATGGCTCCTCAGTAGGTGCCCTTCACAGAGTTTTGGTGAAGTATATGAATGTTTTCTTCATATGAGAGTTTTTCTTAAAACCAGTTATATATTAGTTATATTTTGGACCAATAACACTCGTTACTAACGTGCTTTTATAATATATGTAAGTGATAATATATGTAAGTTATAATATATGTGTCAGCCTAAACAGAGGAGCAGTGATGTCTCTTGCACACAACATGTCAGACGATGAAATATTAATGTTTTGTTGATGTTGCCATTATATTGAGAATGATGTGATGTAATGCAAGGTATGATAATATGATGTGATATGATATTTATTTCAATAGAAAAATTCTTAATTGTGACATTTGAAAACATATGTTTTAGTAAATATGTTTAGATATTGAATATGTACAGCAGGTAAGGCCCAAAATTGGATGCGAAAGGTGAATAGAATGCATAGATGGGTTGAGACCCAAGATTCAGAATATCTTACGCAGTAGATTAGAAGTTTGTGTGAATGTCAATGTGTGATATATTTATATATATTTTTGCATGTTGATTTGATAGGGTGGCTCTTAATTGCACTTTTAAGGGAGACTCTACCTATTTTATTTTATGAATTTCATCGATTTTATCGTAGTTATTTTGGTATGTAACCCCTTGTCATATCATACATGTAGTAGCATATTAGTATTTTTGTGCCTTCATCTATACAAAGCAATTAACATCTTCCATCTTAAGATGTTGAGAGTAGATCCGCATGAGTTGGGTTCGGATTGGCTGACCCAACTGGGACTAGTGATATTCCAGTTTTGTTCCCAAGCATGAACCAGATTTGGTGTGTTACAGGGCAGGTCGTCACACGAGATGTGGCCAATTCAAGGTCACCCCAACACTTCTCCGTGGTGGTTGGTGGCGGTGATAATAATATATATATTTTTGAAATTGTTCAGGAAGTGGTAATATTGTCCAAAGTTTCCCTAATTGTAATTGACATGAGTTTTCTCTATAATATCTCAAATCGACAAGTTTGAGGCTCAAATATGTAAAAGCTCTTTGGACTAGAATTAGTAGGGAGTTGGTGTTGGGCTTTTAATAAAGTGGTCACATAGAGAGGTTGTAAAATTTATAAAAACCTACTCGTCGGCCCTAAGTCTTATATTCGGTTTATTGTTGGCTCGATCCGAGTAGCATGTGATTGGTCTTGTAACGA
>JAURVB010007757.1:0-17447 GCA_033002965.1 Piper betle
CCCAGCCCACGTCCTTTTGGCCCGTGACCGGTAGCCTAACTAATGTTTCTAGTCTTGGCCCGTTGCTAGCCCCAGCCCACGACCTTTTTGGCCCATGACCGGCAGCCTAGCCAACGTCCCTAGTCCATCCCACCATCTAACACGGAACCAGGTCGGCTCTGATACCATTTGTAACGACCCGGCCTAAAGTGCAACGTAATGGGCCAAGTCATTTCTTTAAAATGGGTACCGCGGAAGTTAAAGATCTATAGTCTATTCCCACTTATAAACAGGATCTTCTCCCGTTAGGTATTAGATGTGGGACTAAGTTGAGGGATCTCACAATCCACCCACCTTAGGAAATTTCGGGGACCACTTATAAACAGGATCTTCTCCCATTAGGTATTAGATGTGGGACTAAGTTGAGGGATCTCACAATCCACCCACCTTAGGAAATTTCGTCCCTGAAATGCCTATTCTTGGCCCGTTGCTAGGCCCAGCACACGTCCTTTCTGGCCCGTGACCGGCAGCCTAGCTAACGTTTCTAGTCTTGGCCCGTTGCTATCCCCAGCCCGTGACCTTTTTCTTGGCCTGTGACAGGCAGCCTAGCCAACGTCCCTAGTCCTTCCCACCATCTAACACGGAACCAGGTCGGCTCTGATACCATTTGTAATGACCCAGCCCAAAGTGCAACGTAATGGGCTAAGTCATTTCTTTAAAATGGGTACCCCGAAAGTTAAAGATATATAGTCCATTCCCACTTATTAATAGGATCTTCTCCCAGTAGGTATTAGATGTGGGACTAAGTTGAGGGATCTCACAAGTTTAACTTTTGGCTAGGACGTTACAAAACTGGATCATGGAAAAGCCAAAAATCTCGTGCATGTTAGCTGCAAAACCAAACATCACGCAAGTTTGGGTCAACTCTAGGGCGTAAGGGTGTTGGTATAACACCTTTACACCACGGAAAAAGGGTGGAATTTCTGGTTTTGGGCATGAGGGAGCTAAGCCAGTGCCTTTGTGCCAAAACTTTAAACCCCAAACCTTCTAATTCAAGGATTGAAGTAAGTGTACGAATTAAATAATGTATTAACAATTTCCAGTTTCAACCTCCCAATTACAAGAGGGGTGTCTATTGTGCCATCGCTAGGCTATTTGGCCTCTGTCATAGCTAGGAGTGCACATTGTATAGAAAGTCATCCTCTTATTTGTCGAGGTGGTGTTGCCTCTCTTGTGACTCGGATTGCTCATATTAGGAGCCCATTTATGTTAAGATTCCCTCCTATAGCATGAATGATCCGCATGCATCGTGTAATAACTCTTAGAGTTTCCGTCTTAAGCCCCTTTGAGGTAGTCTAAATTAGTAGGCCAATGAATCATTCAGTCTGCCGCTGAAGCCAAATTGGGGTGTTACACAATCTATGTTTGAGTACCCAAAGACTTATCCTGTTACAGTTGGTTGAGACATTCCCACAAATCCTTAGCAATAATATCCATAGCTTTCACATTGAACAATACCGTGTCCTCCAAGGCCATCAGGTTGTACGCCTTGGCAATCTCATTCTCATTTGCAAAGTGAGCATCTGTCATCCCTTCCAGTCTTTGGCCATACCCTTCATGGCGATGGCATACTCATCTTTCACTAAAATGACATAAATCATCATTGTCCACATAGAAAAGTGTGTTTCCATCAAACTTGGAAATCTCGAACTTCATACTCTTTGACATCTTGCTCAAATTAACTCATATAAATGCAATCAAACAAACCAATTAAAGAAAAAAATGCTTTGACAGCCCTTGTTGGGGTCTCCCCAAGACCGAGGAAAAAACCATGGTGGCTAGCAGCCTTAATCGACTGTAATCATAATCCAATTACAATTACAATCATATTCACCACAAGAAAACTATCTCTGAAACATCAATGAATTAAGCAAATCAACAATCAACCAAAAAGGATAATCAAACAACATAAGGAGAAACTTCCTAGGCACCGGCTTGAACATGATGGAATGAAAGAACGACAAACAAAGATGGAATTCAACCACGACCACAAATTGGGTACCACAAGCCTTAAAACCCTCAAACAAGTTGTTCAGCTCTTAAACGAGTCAAACAGGTCTACAAGTCACTCCTTTGTGTGAGCTTTTGCTCCTTGGCACACCACTTATGTGCATCACAATAAACACTTGCGCCTAGGTGCAACAATTGTTGGGCCTTATTTATCTCTTCAAAAGTAATAAACAAATATTGAAGATATATAGTCCATTTTTCATTAAAGAATAGGATATTGCCTCAGTAGGTATTAGAAGTGGGACTAAGTTGAGAGATCTTATAATCCACCCACTTTAGGAAATTTTATCATTGAATTTCCTATACTAAGCCTATCACTAGCCCCAGCCGACGACCTTCTTTGGCTTGTGACAGTAGCTTAGCGAACGTCCCTAATCTAGCCTAGCATCTAACACGCAATTAGATACCATCTTCTTAAGAGCTCAGTCCAAAGTACAAACTAATGGGCATAAATTATCTCATTAAAAGTAGTTAATCGAAGTTGAAGAACTATAATTCATTCTTACTAATAAATATGATTTTACCCTAATAGGTATTAGTTGTAGGATTAAGTTGAGGGATCTCACAATCCACCCACTTTAAAAAATTTTGTCCCTGGAATTCCTACACTTAGATCGTCACTAACACTGGCCCACGTATTTCTTTAGCCCGTGACTACTAGTGTAGCGAACTTCTCTAGTCCAGCCTAAGATATAATACGGAATAAGGTTGGTCTGATACTATCTATAAGTGCAAACTAGTAGGTTTCAATAATCTATTCAGAAATTGTTAACTAAAGTTAAAAATTTATAGTTTATTTACACTAATAAATAAGATCTTACCTCCGTATTTATTAAATGTGAAACTAAGTTGAGAGATCACACAAAAAGAGGATACTCCTTGATTTTTATTCTTCAAAAAAGTTATTTTTAGAGGGTTGCAGCCTTTTCTGTCCAGATATTTTCCCATAAATTCTTATATGGGCTTAAAAAGTTTCCTGTAAATCTTTGTTTTGTTAAATTTGTGTCTATGCATAGAGAATACAATTATAGATGATCAATTAATAAGTGGTAATAAATAATTGGTTGGACTTTGAAATTGTTCTGACCCTTCCAAATAGATGATACATTATAAATGTCTGATGTGCATGCCTTCCTTACAGCCACTTTTGCTTTTGTAAGAGAAGTGAGGCGTATTATTTTTATCAAAATATACTTTTTTATACTTACAAGTGATTGTTAACAAGAATTTATTCTTTATTAATTCTATTTTTAAAATTTAAAATTTACTTTATGACTCACTGTACTCTAATGTCCACTCTAAGTCAACTCAACCACTCCAGGGAATTTTAATCTGAGTTTGAGTACTCACAATTTTAAACAATAGCTTTCTATTAATCTAACATTATGAAGTCTATTAGAAACAAGGATGTAATGAAACATAATTCTATTAATGGGAAAAATATGAGTAACTAGAGTGCTTATCGATTCCAGGGTCACTTGGGAAGATGATATGAATATTATATTATTTAGAGCATTATAAACATGAGTTATGCCACGTATAACTTATATGAATTACAAATCTACAAATTTTATCTGGCGCGCGTTTAAGAACACCGTATCTCTCCAAGGAGACCCCAACATGACCCATTAGGAGAGTTAGGTCGGGATTGGCCCATCTCGATTTTTATTACTATTTTTAAAAATTATTATTGTACAATCTTATATTTATTTTTATAATAATTTTTATTTATTGATTTTGGTTTATAATTATGCACAAGTCATCTATCAAATAATATTATTAAACTGCAAGATAATTTTTAAATAATAAATATTCTCTTCTAGAAAATAGTTGACAACTCTTTGGGCTTTCACACAAGAGCTAACTCTCTTGGCCTACTTGACATCATTGGAGTTTGGCCCAAGCAGCGTATCAAAATTTACGTAGGGCCATACAAGATATTAGGCTGAATTGGACTTGATGTGGTCTATTGGTCACATGTATGAATTTTAAAGATGAACTTTTTAATGTAAGTGAACACCTCTAAAATTTGCCCCATATATAAAACTTATTAAGGTAAGATCCGATATATTAATATCGACGATCTCTATAAGTATTCGACTTGAGTGAATTATTTTCAACAGATAACTTAGGTGCATCATTTTATACTAATTGGGTTGGATCCTTAAAAAAATTTCTCAACTTTATATTTCTTTGTGAGATGTGCACCCACTCCAAAAACATTCAGGTTGATAAAAGTAAAAATAAATAATAATGGTTCTGATAAAATTTGAAATCAATCCAATTCCTTAACCCTTTTTATTTAAATTTCAAAAGTAATAGCAATACAAATACAATGTGCGCCTTATCTTAATTTTTTTCTATTAATTAATTACTAATGAAATCAGAAATAAGAAATTTCAATACACCAAACTACTCAAAACCAAAGCGCACCAGCCATACGTACACTCATTCTCGGCAAATCTTTTCTTCGTAAAAAAAGAATTTTTTAACAATATTTATTTTCAAATCTTTATCTTTTTTTGCTCAATTGCCTTTAAATCGCTACCAACATTATAAATAGTTGAGTTCTTTTAAAATAATCATTTAAGGCAATCTGAACGGTTAACCCATCAAATATTAAAAAAATAATAGTGTTTTTGTGTTTCTCATGTGTGCAGGAAAGAGTGTCCGCATGCAATGATTTGGCGAAGGGCCAATGATCTGTTTCAACAAGCTGCTCCCACCGTTGAGACACCATGGTTAGACCGGCAACATGCTTGCTCTTCCTCACTCGTTCATCTTATTGTCTTTGTGAGGGCCTGCCCAATTTGACAATTGGACGGCGCGCCACATTGGATCCGAACCCGAACCACAATTAAGAAATACAAAGAATAATGAAAAATAAACCACAAGGCCAAATAAATTAAATAGAATTGATCACTAAAAATAAGTCATTTATTTATCATAATATAGTAAGCCCATTTACTAGTTATATTTGGTATCTATTTGAGTTAAATATAACGTGTAGCAATAACTAGTTATAAACTCCCATCGAAAGAACCATGGTCCATTACTAATAATATATAATCCAAATATAATCAAAGAAGTCTAATAATATAATTGCTAATAATTATTTAATATAGTCTCCCGCTCTAAGCTAGTAACATTAGGAGGAAATTTCACATTTGTGATAAAACCAATAAGTAAATATAACAATAATGAATAAAATAATTAATCACAAAGCTACACCTGTAACACCATGTTTCGGCTCACTAGTAAACCGACGAAAATGTTACCTGCGACTGAACCTTTCGTTAATCTACTCAGTCCGGTTAAGCCGACCCGGATCTGCCCTCGGCATCTCAAGATGGAGATGCAAACATAAAATGCATGAATATGAACAATTGGGTTCTAACGCGGTCCTACATGCATGCCATGATGTAGAAGCAAAAACAAGACAAAGCAATAAATGAGAAACCAAGAGGATATATATATATATATATATATATATATATATAACGAATAGAGTTTCCCCTAAACGTGCAATGAGAGCCAACTTGTCTACAACAAGGCTATATAAATACTTTATCAAAACAATATAATACATAACCATCTACATGGCATCCCATCATTATCTCATTCAAGACATTACATTATTTATCCGAGTATGAACTTCAAGACTCCCTACTCATTCACATTTATCCGTTCATTTCATAATAAACAATTCACCCAGACAAACACATCATAATTATCATTCACATAGCATTAACACATCATTATTATACATTACACGAGGTAGGTACATGTGTGCGCGGTTCCATATTGCTCCTCTGCAGTCCTTACAGCTTTTATCCCTCACATTTCTCACCTACATATATATAGAAAAATCGTCAGTAATGAATTTTACCAAAATACGAAAAAAACGGATAGAAGGAAGTATATGGTTTCTCATCTACATGGTATGAGAATGAGAAGGAAAGGGGGACGTTGTTGACCCGATGGCAATGGCTCCCATATATGCCCTAATGAGAGTTCTTAAGGAAGTATCTAGTTTTGATTCAACAGGAGAGTTTGCTCTCCTGTGCCAAATTGATATTAGTTATTTTCCGGGTCGGTAACATTCGTTACTGACGGTTTTTCTATATATATGTAGGTGAGAAATGCAAGGGATGACAGTTGTCGGGACTATGGAGGAGCAGCACGGAACCGCGCACACATGTACCTGTTGCGTGTAATGTATTATGATGGTGTGTTAATGTTGTGTGAATGATAATTAGAATGTTTTTGTCTTGATAAATTGCTTCTTATGAGACGAGCGGATAATTGTAGATGAGTAGGGAACTTTGGAGTTCAGACTCGGCTCAGATGAAAACTGTAAAACCCATGACTCGAGTCAGGGTTTTACGTTACCAAACCAGCCAGTTCGACCGTTGGTTCGAGTCGAGTCAGTTTTATGAACCGCGTGCTGAGTCGAGACCAGCCGTGAGTTATGAGCGATGAGAGTCAGGTGTACCTGAATATATAAAGATAACGTCGAGAAGATGGTGAGATATGAGTTATCTGAATATACGAAAGTATGCAGTATTTTTTCTTTTTATATGTTTGATCGTAGAAATAGTTTTAGGCCGAATAACGCGTTAGGACGCGTTGGATTATATTCGGGTGGGTTATTAGTTATAGAGCATGTCATTTGGATGTTGTTGTGTTTGTTTTATTTTATGGAATTTTTCTATATTTTTCTAGATATTTTTTAGAATTTATTACGAACTAGATATTATTTTGACTCGAGTAAGAATCGAGTCAATACTTATTTACGAAACTGCCATTGAGGGTATTTTTCTCCCTCCCGACCTTCCTCACCCCAAACCCTCGCCGCCGCCACTGCCGCGTGCTGCCGCCGCCACCGCCGACCCCGCACTACCGCCGAACAATGCCGCGCCGCCCCGCCGTGCAGTCGCCGTGCCGCCCCGACCGACCCCGGCCACCGATCGCCTGCCGGCGCGTTGCGGCGATGCTGCCTTGGCCGTCGTCATTCCGATCCCGATTTGCCGCCGTCCGGGCCGCGCCGCTGCCACTGTGACCCCGACGACCACCCCCTCGCCGTTGCCGACAATTCCCCCACCATCCCGAGCGCCGTCGAGGCCGGCCGGAGCCCCGATCGGAGCACGACGCCACCGCCGCCGCCCATTTTCGACGCCGCCGTCGACGGCCATCGCCACCTCGGTTACCCTGTTTGACACCACCATCGGACCGAGCTCGTCGAGCTGGTGCCGATAGACCCCCTGATTGCCCCGTCCCGAATCATCGCCGGAAAACCGTTGGAATCCGCCGGAAAACCGCCGACACTCGCCGGAAAACCGCCGGAAAATTGGATTCATGGGAAATTCGCCGGATCATCCGCCGAACGCACCTGGTCCAATCTGATCGGACTTCCGACGCCGCTAGGTGCCGAATTCAAGTTTCGAGCCACGAAACGAAAACCCTATCCGTCGCCGATTTTCGATGACGTGAGGTATAATTTATTCTAATTTAATTATTTGAAAGTTTTGATTATTAGAATTGCATGATAGGATTGGTGAATTGTATGTTATAATAATATATATAAATGTAGACTTGATTAAGGATAAAATATGAAATTTGTTTGATTGAGTGGTGTTAAAAATGGAGGCTAAGGAATTAATTAGGGTAACTAGGCGATGATCACGATATAATACAAATTAGACTAAGTAGGCTTGCTAGAATTGATATAGGTTGATGTGTATTGATTGATGCGTGATTGTGTTGAGTGTGTGTGCATGCTATAGGATGTGTGATTCACCATGCGGGCGTTAGTTTTTAGCTTAATTGTGTAGGTACGGTGTAGGAGCTCGCCGCCTAGGCGCGTGGACCCGTTTGGAGCTTCCACCAGGTCCGTTTAGGACTCGTTCTCTGATTTACGCTACTCTCTTGTGTATTTGATTTATTATGTGCAGGACGAGTTAAGTGGCGTTTTATCGAATCCCACTTAACTCGGGCCATTTAGCCAAAGATTTTCAGGATTAATAACCCTCGGATGAGATCCCTCGAGTTTGTTTTCGAACTTCAGATCCAGCTCACGTTGCCTTTGGGCCTATTGTATAAATCCCAACCCAGACCTATATATATGTATAGTTTTCGTGCTTTTGTGAGAGACTGAATGAGGGAAATCCGACTACCGTGCTACGCGAGCGGGCACGTGTGTGTCGACAGTGGGCTCTGGAATGGTGTGCGGGCCGTTTCATTCCCGAGGGATCCTGACAACTCCACCTTTGAGTTCTTCAAACCCGGAGAAGTGTGGAGGTTCACGGGTACTGCATTGCAGCGCATGTCTAGACTTGTGGTTTCAAAGGGTACTGAAGGTGACTGCCTGAGAGTACTCGGCCTTCGTGCTCAAGGCCAGGAGTAATATGGAAGGTGCAGAGGGCGGAAAGGAATGAGATTTGACGCGAGAAGCAATAGAGAAATGGCCGAGGCATGAGAATGTGAAAGATAGGGGGACGCTGTCGACCCGAGGGCGACGGCTCCCGTATGTGCCCTGATGAGAGTTCTTGAGGAAGTATATGGTTTTCATTCAACAGGAGAGTTTGCTCTCCTGTGCCAGATTGATATTAGTTATTTTCCGGGCCGGTAACACTCGTTACTGACGGTTTTTCTATATATATGTAGGTGAGAAATGCGAGGGATGAAAGCTGTCGGGACTGCGGAGGAGCAGCACGGAACCGCGCACACATGTACCTGCCGCGTGTAATCTATAATGACGGTGTGTTATTGCTACGTGAATGAAAATTTTGATGTGTTTGTTTAGATAAATTGCTTGATATGAAATGAATGGATAAGTATGAATGAGTAGGGAGCCTTGGAGTTCAGACTCGGCTCAGGTAAAAACAAATGAGATAATGGTTGAATGTCAGGGTAGATTATTATGTGTTACCGTATTTTTATAAAATAGTATATATTTTCTTTTGGTTTCTCCTTTATTATTTTGTCTTGTCTTTTCTTGTACATCATACCATGCATGTAGGACTACGTTAGAACCCACGCATCCCATCCATGCATTTCATGTTTGCATCTCCATCTTGAGACGCCGAGGGCAGATCTGGGTCGGGTTAACCGAACCCAGTAGATTAGCGAACGGTTCGGTCGCCGGTGACATTTCTGGGTCGGTTCACGGGTGAGCCGAAATGGGGTGTTACATGTGTGCCGAAGCTGCTCCAAGCTGTTCCGACAGGTATTTTTCTGTTTTAATGTTTTTGATTACAGATTTTCTTACGAGCCGGTGGTGTGACATGGTGAACAGATCAGATCAGGAGTTTGTAGCAGGATGGTGACACAGACCCGCCGGACACAGATTAGGACCCCATCGCCTCCAGTAGCCAGATAGGACAGTCCTAGCCCTGTTCACAGTGACGCCACCTCCAGTCAACCTAGGACTGTCATGCCACCAGTAGAGGTCAGTGTGCCAGTTTCAGTAGTTGATAGGAGAGAGATGCAGCGATCACCAGGTTGGCGGAAGCTCAGATACAAATGCTGCAAAGTCAGGAAGAATTTTGGAGACAAATGCATCAAGACCAAGAGGAATTCAGGAGAGAGCTCAAACAGATAGCCCTTTCTGTGGCCAGAACTGAGAAGAGACCAGCAGTGGGTGAAGAGGCACGGGAGAGCCAGCAGTTTCCATAGACCCCGTACCGCCGCCTCCTCCTCCACCGCTGCAACAGAGGGCTACTCCAACGACAGCCCCCTTATTTGCCCCACTTCAGGCGGGGATGAGACTGGACATCAGTGGAACCGCAGCAGTAGGTAGCGGGCAGACTGCAGGCGGAAGTGGAGCTACAAGATTTGATGGTCATAGGTGTGTTCGACACTATGGCATGTCCCATGGAGCACCGTGTGCGCATCATCACAGGAGCATTCCAGGACGAAGCCAGGATATGGTGGAGTTCGGTCTAGAATTCTATATTTGCCCGTCGTCAGCCCTAGGACATCACATGGGAGGAATTTATGGCGGAATTCGATGGAAAGTATTTCCCACCAAACGTCAGGAAGAGAAAGGAACGAGAATTCCAGACGCTGAGGCAGGGACCTATGACGGTGGTACAATACGAGACTAGGTTTAGAGCTCTGGAGAGACTTGCACCAGACTTGGTGTCCACCGAAGAAAGAAGGATAGAGCATTTTTACGAAGGCCTCCATCACGAGATCAGGATGGCCTATTTGGATAGGAAGTTCGCTACTTTCGGTTATGTTGTGAGAGCTACAAGCGAGGCAGAACGAGTTATAGCCGCTAGACCTCGCCAGGAATTTGACGAGAAGCAGCAATACCCTAGATCATATCAGCCACAGCAAGGAGCACAACAGAGACGTCGAACATATGCATGTTATAGATGCGGTCAGCTAGGACATAGAGCTGTAGAGTGCAAAGTGGACAAAGATGTATGCTATAGTTGCGGTCAACCGGGGCATAGAGCCGCAACTTGTCCAACTGGCTGACCCAACAGGTGACGCTCCCAGCACCACCGCAGAGACTTGCGCTCCCAGGCCCCCAGCAACAACCATAGCAGACAGGCAAAGACCAACAGCCACTGAGGCAACAGCAGAGAGGAGTTGTAGCTAGCATGACAGGACAACAACAGCAGGCCTTGGATCAGAGAGGAATGCAAACAACACCACCATGAGGACCATCCATTTCGGTACCACCTTGGGCAGCAGGGATGGACACAGCCACTATTGCTGAACCACTGGAGGATACGACAAACGTGACAGGTACGCACGCGTCTCACCTCGGATTTCATATTTAGTAGATAGCTACTAGAGTGAAACCTCCTTACTCTAAAATTTCGAGGACGAAATTTTTATAAGGAGGGAAGGTTGTAAAACCCGTGACTCGAGTCAGGGTTTTACGTTACCGAACCAGTCGGTTCGACCGTTGGTTCGAGTCGAGTCAGTTTCATGAACCGCGTGCTGAGTCGAGACCAGCCGTGAGTTATGTACGATGAGAGTCAAGTGTACCTGAATATATGATGATAACATCGAGAAGATGGTGAGATATGAGTTATCTGAATATATGAAAGTATGCAGTATTTTTTCTTTTTATATGTTTGATCATAGAAATAGTTTTAGGCCGAATAACGCGTTAGAACGCGTTGGATTATATTCGGGTGGGTTATTAGTATATAGAGCATGTCATTTGGATGTTGTTGTGTTTGTTTTATTTTATGGAATTTTTCCATATTTTTCTAGATTTTTTTAGAATTTATTACGAACTAGATATTATTTTGACTCGAGTAGGAATCGAGTCAATACTTATTTACGAAACTGCCATTGAGGGTATTTTTCTCCCTCCCGACCTTCCTCACCCCAAACCGTCGCCGCCGCCACTGCCGCGTGCTGCCGCCGCCGCCGCCGACGCCGCACTGCCGCCGAACAACGACGCCCCGCCCCGCCGTGCAGTCGCCGTGCCGCCCCGACCGACCCCGGCCACCGATCGCCTGCCGCGCGCGCCGCCGCGATGCCGCCTTGGCCATCGCCATTCCGAGCCTGATTCGCGATCGTTCGGGCCGCGCCGCCGCCACTGTGACCCCGACGACCACCCCTTGCCGTCGCCGACATTTCCCCACCATCCCGAGCGTCGTCGAGGCCGGCCGGAGCCTCGATCCGAGCACGCAGCCGCCGCCGCCCATTTTCGACGCCGCTGTCGACGGCCATTGCCGCCTCGGTTACCCTGTTTGACACCACCATCGGACCGAGCTCGTCGAGCTTGTGCCGATAGACCCCCTGATGGCCCCGTCCCGAATCATCGCCAGAAAACCGTTGGAATCCGCGGAAAACCGCCTACACTCGCCGGAAAACCCCGGAACCGCCGGAAAATTGGATTCGTGGGAAATTCGCCAGATCATCCGCCGAAAGCACCCGGTCCAATCTGATCGGTCTTCGGACGCCGCTAGGGGCCGAATTCGAGTTTCGAGCCACAATACGGAAACCCTAGCCGTCGCCGATTTTCGACGACGCGAGGTATAATTTATTTTAATTTAATTATTTGAAAGTTTTGATTATTAGAATTGCATGATAGGATTGGTGAATTGTATGTTATAATAATATATATAAATGTAGATTTGATTAAGGATAAAATATGAAATTTGTTTGATTGAGTGGTGTTAAAAATGGAGGCTAAGAAATTAGTTAAGGTAACTAGGCAATGATCACGATATAATGCAAATTAGCCTAAGTAGGCTTGCTAGAATTGATATAGGTTAATGTGTGTTGATTGATGCGTGATTGTGTTGAGTGTGTGTGCATGCTATAGGATGTGTGACTCACCATGCGGGCGTTAGTTTTTAGCTTGATTGTGTAGGTACAGTGTAGGAGCTCGCCGCCTAGGCGCGTGGACCCGTTTGGAACTTCTACCAGGTCCGTTTAGGACTCGTTCTTTGATTTACGCTTACTCTCTTGTGTATTTGATTTATTATGTGCAGGACGAGTTAAGTGGCATTTTATCGAATCCCACTTAACTCAGGCCATTTAGCCAACGATTTTCCGGATTAATAACCCTCGAGGATGAGATCCCTCGAGTTTGTTTTCGAACTTCAGATCCAGCTCATGTTGCCTTCGGGCCTATTGTATAAATCCCAACCCAGACCTATATATATGTATAGTTTTCGTGTTTTTGTGAGAGACTGAATGAGGGAAATCCGACTACCGTGCTACGCGAGCGGGCACGTGTGTGTCGACAGTGGGCTCTGGAATGGTGTGCGGGCCATTTCATTCCCGAGGGATCCTGACAACTCCACTTTTGAGTTCCTCAAACCCGGAGAAGTGTGGAGGTTCACGGGTACTGCATTGCAGCGCATGTCTAGACTTGTGGTTTCAAAGGGTACTGAAGGCGACTGCCTGAGAGTACTCGGCCTTCGTGCTCTAGGCGAGGAGTAATATGGAAGGTGAAGAGGGCGGAAAGCAATGAGATTTGACGCGAGAAGCAATAGAGAAATGGCCGAGGCATGAGAATGTGAAAGATAGGGGGACGCTGTCGACCCGAGGGCGACGGCTCCCGTATGTACCCTGATGAGAGTTCTTGAGGAATTCTATGGTTTTCATTCAACCTGAGAGTTTGCTCTCCTGTTCCAGATTGATATTAGTTATTTTCCGGGCTGGTAACAGTCGTTACTGACGGTTTTTCTATATATATGTGGGTGAGAAATGCGAGGGATGAAAGCTGTCGGGATTGCGGAGGAGCAGCACGGAACCGCACACACATGTACCTGCCGCGTGTAATCTATAATGACGGTGTGTTATTGCTACATGAATGAATATTTTGATGTGTTTGTTTAGATAAATTGCTTGATATGAAATGAATGGATAAATATGAATGAGTAGGGAGCCTTGGAGTTCAGACTCGGCTCAGGTAAAAAGAATGAGATAATGGTTGAATGTCAAGGTAGATTATTTTGTGTTACCGTATTTTTATAAAATAGTATATATTTTCTTTTGGTTTCTCCTTTATTGTTTTGTCTTGTCTTTGCTTGTACATCATGGCATGCATGTAGGACTACGTTAGAACCCACGGATCCCATCCATGCATTTCATGTTTGCATCTCCATCCTGAGACACCGAGGGCAGATCCGGGTCGGCTTAACCGAACCCAGTAGATTAGCGAACGGTTCGGTCGCCGGTGACATTTCCGGGTCGGTTCACCGGTGAGCCGAAATGGGGTGTTACAAAAACAAATGAGATAATGACTAAATGCCACACTAGATTTTTATATTTTATCGTATTTTGATAAAATGTTTATATACCCTTGTCATGGACAGGTTGGCCCTTATTGCACTTTTACGGGAAATTCTGTCTATTTTTTTTCGTAGTAGTATATTTTCTTTTGGTTTTTCATTTATTGTTTTGTCTTGTCTTTACTTGCACATCATGGCATGCATGTAGGACTCCATTAGAACACAATTGTTCTCATTCATGTATTTCATGTTTGCATCTCCATCTTGAGACACCGAGGGTAGATCCGGGTCGGCTTAACCGAATCGAGTAGATTAACGAACGGTTCGGTCACCGGTGACACATTTGGGTCGATTCAGAGGTGAACCGGAATGGGGTGTTATAGAAGTGGTATCAGAGCCAACTCGTACCATATGTTCTCTGATACCAGAAGTGGTATCAGAGCCAACTCTTGGCATATGTTCTCTGGTACCAGAAGTGGTACCAGAGCTAACTCTTGGTGATTAGGATGGTAGATGCATACAGGTTACATGTGTGCTGAAGCTGCTCTAAGCTGTTCCGAGCGGTACTTTTTTGTTTTAATGTTTTTTATTGTAGATTTCCTTACAAATTGGTAGTGTGACAGGCGAGTAGACTAGAGTAGGAACTACTAGCAGGATGGTCACACAGACCCGTCGGACACAGATCAGGAGTCCATCTCCTCCCATGCCCAGGCAGGACAGCCCCAGCCATGGTCATAGCGACACAGCTTCCAGTCAACCTAGGACCACCATGCCACCAGTAGAGACGAGTGTACCGGCATCAGCTAGTCGTTGTACAGGAGAGCCATCGCCGAGACAGTCGATGCAACATTCACCGCAGTGGGAGTAGTCGACAGGAAAGGGATGCTGCGATAGCTAGGCTAGTTGAGGGTTCAGACGCAAATACAGCAGAATCAGGAGGAATTTAGGAGAGAGCTCAGACAGATAGCTCTATCCGTGGCTAGAGCAGAGAAGAGACCACCCGTGGATGAAGAGGCATAAGGAGAGCAAGTAGCGCCCATGGGCCCTCCGTCGCCGCCTCCTCCTCCACCACTGCAACAGGGAGCTACCCCCACAACAGCTCCTCTGGTTGCCCCACTTCAGAGCAAAGATGAGACAAGACGTTAGTGGACCCGCGATAGCAAGTAGCGGGCAGACCACAGGGGGAGTGGAGCAGTTGGAGGTGATAGTGTACCAGTTAGTACAAGACCATAGTTTCCCTGATATGAGCAAGGAGAGGGATTAAACAGATCTGTAGACGCGAGAAGTTTGGAACTGTGGAAATATGAGAGGTTCGTGAAGAATGGCGGACGACCTTTCTTTGGGAAGTTGGATGCGGAGGAGGCATTCCTATGGATATCATCGACCATAGGAGTGTTTGATAGTATGGCATGTCCCGTAGAACACAGAGTACGCATCGTCACAGGAGCATTTCAAGACGAAGCGAGGATATGGTGGAGTTCAGTGCAGAATTCTGTATTTGCTCATCGCCAGCCCTCAGGACATCACTTGGGAGGAATTCAGAGTGGAATTCAATGGAAAGTACTTTCCACCAAATGTTAGGAAAAGGAAGAAACGGGAGTTCCAGATGTTGAGGCAAGGACCTATGACAGTGGTACAGTATGAGACGAGGTTTAGAGCCTTGGAGAGATTTGCACCAGATTTGGTTCCGACCGAAGGAAGAAGAATAGAGCGCTTCTATGAAGGCCTCCACCATGAGATTCGGATGGCATACGTGGATAGGAAGTTTACTACCTTTGATGATGTAGTAAGAGCTGCAAGCGAAGCAGAGCGGGTGATAGCTACACGACCAGGTCGAGATGTCGACCAGAGGCAGCAACATCTGAGGCCATATCAGCCAGAGCAGGGGCACAACAGAGATGGCGTGTAGATGCACTAGTAGCCATGAGAGCCATGGATGGCCAGGTTCAGGGCAGCAGAGCCCCATTCTGTCAGAATTGCCAATGCCATCATTGGGGAGAAGGAGAGCAGGTAGAAATGTATGCTACAACTGCAGTCAGCCAGGGCACCGAACCGCAGAGTGCAGAGTAGGCACTAGGGTTTGCTACAACTACGGTCAGCCAGGGCATAGGGCCACAGAGTGCAGAGGAGGCACTAGGGCCTGTTACAGTTGCGGTCAACTGGGGCATAGGGCTGCAACATGTCCAACTGGCCATGCCAAGTACAGATTAACTGTCGCTGCTGGTCGATGGGGAGGACAAAGCGCAAGAGGGATTCCAATTTACTATATATCAATCAATGGAGGAGAATTGGGAAATGTAAACTTCTATTGCCGGCCGTTCTCCGTTGCCGTAGCCAGTGCCTTCATGGGTTAGAAGATCGTAGGCCAACACAATGGAGGCAATCGTTGGCGTGAACTTTTGTGCACACGCGTATGGGGGGCCGTTCGCGAGCTGCAATCCAACGGCCCGACACTCAGTGCACTAGCGGTCGCTAGCAAATAGTCGTTGCAGGCACCCTCATATATCCTCCGCCACTAGCAGGTATATATCAGCTATCACATCACTGCGATATACCATATCCCTCGTAGATATAGTAGAGATCTATCATAGATCTATGGGGAGGTGTGATACGATAGTGTATGTCTATATGTACCATCATGATAGCATACAGGGCAGGCCCTATATATATATATTTATAATATTGAAAATAATATTAGCGACAATCGTTACTGACCCTCACATGACTAATCGTTAGATGGTACCGGTCGACTCATCAGAGGACTGTGAACGATTCTGGCAGTCAGAGACGGTGATCGGAGTTCCGGTCGAACAAAATTTGGTCCCAACCAAACGGCCCGAAAAATTCAGGGAGGCGCCGGTGACGATCCCAGCGGCGGTGGCAGTAGTGGGAGCAGCGTTGAGTTCGTCATGTCATGGCAGTCACGAAGGTGTCTCCGGTGACTGGAATAGAGTTTCGGGTGGCACGATGTGTTGGCGAAACTCCGGCCATCGGCGGTGAAAAACGAGGCTCCCGGTGGTGGCGTAGGCAACATCGGTTGTAAAACCCGTGACTCGAGTCAGGTTTTACGTTACCGAACCAGTCGGTTCGACCGTTGGTTCGAGTCGAGTCAATTTCTTACGAACTGCGTGCTGAGTCGAGGCTAGCCGTGAGTTATGAGTGATGAGAGTCAGGTGTGTAAAACCCACGATTCCGAGTTAGGGTTTCTTTATATTCAGAACCGGGTCGGGTCGACCGTTAGTTTTTTCGAGTTGAGTCCGCCTGGAGACGTGTACCGAGCCGACAGCCGGTCGGCGTGTATGAGCTATGAGTGGTCACAGTGCACTAAGTATATGATGATAACGGCCATGAACACAGTAGAACAGAATGTACCGTTATCAGTATTATAAGTGAGAGTATGCCAATGATTTTTTTTATTTTTATATATAATGGATCGTAAAATTAGTGTTAGGTCGTTTACCGCATTAGTGACAGCGCTACGGGCATTTTGGGTAGGTTGATAGTTCTAGAGCATATCATTATGATTTTTTTTGTGTGTTGTTTGATTTTACGAGGGATTTTTCCCGATTTTTAAGTGAATTTTCTTAGGATTTAATACGACCCTAGTTATTATATCGGACGCGGGACCGAAGACGAGTCAAGTCTTAATTACAAGTTTGCCACCCAACCTTTCTTCTCCGC
>JAURVB010007758.1:0-11625 GCA_033002965.1 Piper betle
AAATATGAGAGAATTCCCTTTCAATCTCTCATTGTGAATTCTAAGAGCGAAAGCAGAGTAAGTTCAATTGTGAATGTTGCTGGCAAGTCTACTGATTTTAACAGCTGCACACAAAGCAGAATTGATAAACATGGGGATGATAATCGTTCAGTGGATCAGGCTTATGCTAAAACGGGAGAATACAGGAAGAAATGGAACAGGGTGGTAGATGCGAGCTGTCTCCTTGACGAAGAGTCCAGAAAGTCGCTGAAGTTATTGGAAGGAATCAAAGGGACACATCTCATCATACCAAGAATGGTGATAAGAGAACTAGATTGCCTAAAGAGAAAGGCTAGCTGGTTTCGAAAGGATGAAGATGCTTCTTCCTCATTGCAGCAGATTGAAGACTGCATGGTGAAAACAAGTTGGTGGATTCATGTACAAAGCTCGTCCGAAAGTGTGTCTATAGCGCCTACTCCTCCTGCTTCTCCTCGCTCCTGGTTAAGTGATGGAAGTCGCGCTAATAAACCAATACCGTTTTCTAAATGTGGTGACTTCATGGAGATTGTCAGCCCAACAGCAGGAGATCATATACTCGAGTGTGCCCTTCTTTTCAAGGAGCTTAAAAACGATGAGCAGATAGTCCTCCTCACAAAGGCCATTACTCTAACAATAAAAGCAATGGCGGAGGGGTTAATCGGTGAGACTGCAAAGGATTTTAGGGAAAGCCTGGTCAATCAATTCTCCAAGAGATTTTTATGGGCTGACAGTAGTCTTAGAGGTCCAACCTGGTGTGCTTTGGACGCAGCAGCAGCTATGAGGAAAAACTATTGCTACCACTTGCCTACTGTGAGAACAACGCCGAAGGCCGGAACGATTGCCAAGGGCTTGAAACTGATACTTCTCCATAATTCCAATTACGGGCAAATTATTCCAGCTAGAGGCATGAAGGGTGCAGTTCAAAAGGCAAAAGAGAAAGTGCAGTTCTTTCGGGTGGAAAGCCTGGTTATAAAATTCAAGGAATTGGTGCTGGATTTATTCTTGGTGTTTTGAATGTCGATCTTATTGATGAACTTGTCCAAGTATCAGGTGCTGCTGCAATTTAACTTGCAAAGAGGCCAACATGTTAATGTCATCAGCAAGTTTTGGGGAGCGTTAATGTCATCTGCTCTGTTCAAGTCTGTGAGTTTCTGGTCGGCTTCGGTAGCAGCTGGTGTTCAGATCCAATCCTCTTTACCGCCAGCATGTCAATCAGAAGAGTAATTTTTGTAGCCTTTTAATGCTTTAGCAACCTTGAGGGCAAGGTTGTTTTTCATTGGGGGGTATTTGGTATGAATAAAGGGAGAGCTGGCGGGATAACAGAGGACGGGATGGGAAAACAGGGTATAAAACAGAGCATGCAGTTGTAACAGAACACTTTTGATGAAATTGAATTCTTGTTTTGTTGTTATTGTTGTTTCCAGTCCGACTTTTCAGGAGATCGCCAAGGGAGCCAGAATTCTCTTCTGCTCCCTTCTCCATCCACTATCTCGATCCATCAAGCTCCAGCTGAATTCCGTTGCAGGTCTTCTTCTCCATGGCGCCATCGAGGCAGGGGAGCAAGCAAGGCAAAGGGAAGGAGCTTGTCGTCGAATTGGAGGAGGAAGATCACACCATGGCAGCATTAGATTTCGATGGAAACCTCTACATATGCAGACCTCGCGATTCTTATTGGATTAGGTTGGACAATATGAAAGTGACGTGCTCCTCTACAAGGGTGAGCTGTATTGCATCACTAGAGGCGCCAAAGTCGTTGCACTGATTCGTTCATTCCAATGGACATCACTTTTGATGCCGAATATCCCCGTGTTGTAATTGAAGGGAAAGAATATGTTCGGTATAATATTCACAACGATCAACTCGGCATGCAATTTGAAGATTGTTATTTGGTAGAATCTTGTGGGGAGTTGCTCGTGGTCTCTCGATACATGTCCGAAATGGGGTGCAGGGTATTGGGAGATAGAATTGAGGGGATCAGGTTTGGTGTGGCGAGGGAGGTGGAGGAGGGGTGGCAGATGGTGGAGGTGGACAACTTGGGCGATAGAATGTTGTTTCTGGAAAATGGATGCTCAAAGTCATGGTCAGGGTTCGGGCAACCGGCTTTCTTCCAAAAGAATTGCATATACTTTGTTTGGAAGATGAAGGATACTAAGAATAGCTGTTTTTGTTTGGGGAAGTTCCCTCTCAGTACCCAAGGGGAGGGTGGTTCAATCTTTGTTGTGCTTAACCCCAATCCCTTGCCTTGGTTATTATCACCTGTTTGGATTACACCTAATCCAAGCTCAACATAAAAGCATACCATGTAGAACTTATTTGAGTATTTGATTATTTTTTCCCACATGCCCAAATGCCAGAATGCGTGAAAGCATCACCATGAGTCCCCGGTTCAGCAACAAATGGACAAAAGCAAAGCAACTGAAGTCTCAAAGTTGGGTTCAAAAAAAAAGAAAAAAAGTTAGTCTCTTGGCTGGGGTTTGCACCTGAATAGATGTTAATATTATTACTAGTTGCGCCCATGACAATTCAAGCGTTATGAGAAATCATGTGCCGTACACCAATATTTTCCTACAAATTTCATCTCAAATCTGAATCAATTTAACGTTGGATTTTTACCGGCAATTTTGTAAATCAGGATGTATTCCTTCATTTTTAAAAAAATAGATAATGAATTAAATTGTGTAATTATAAATACCCTTCTTCCCTGGGTTTCCTCTCTATCACCTCCCTCTAAAAAAAGTTTCTAAACCCTATCAATTATTACGTCTCCATGAATCGCAGATGAACCTAAAACAATTTTCTCCAAGTGTAGCATAAGTAATAGAAATGGTGCTCAATTTAGCTAACAGTAACAGTAAACAGTTGAATTTTATTAAGACACAAGTACTAATTTTCTCCTCTTGATGCATACAGTTTAACTTGAAAGATTGACCGTGGAAGCAGCAAACCCGATTGTCATCAACTGCAAGATAAACTTGTATATGCCAACATGCTAGGGTATAAGAGCGAAAAATTCCCCATACTTCACGGAAGCAGGAATATGATATTTTAAAACAGAAAAGAAAATATAAAAATAATTACCAGAGTTTATTACTCTTTTAAACACAAAAAATTAACAACAATGATCAATAGCCGTTCCACACATTCAAAAAATCCAAACCAAAACACTACGCAGAATCTACACAAAGGTAATCAGAGTGTTCTGAGAGACATTAAGAGATGAAAGCAATCCTTGTCGTCAGCAATATTAACTGTCATGTTCTCCAAGCCTGTCAAGTTAGCTAGCAAAATTTTCAATAACTCAGTTCGACACTCTACAAGAATTGAGGGGAGAGAGTCAAATATCACAATCTTCTCTAAGTGGTGTAGGAACGTGCAGGAACCTTCTATAGTTTTCCACAATCCTTTTTCACATAACCCTGTGGAGTCTTGAAAAACAATGAACAAACTTGATTTTGTTGTACATGAAAAATAAAAGAGACCTTAATCAAATTTACCTGAAACCTAACATCCACCGCTCCCCATAAAACTTCCTGACCACCCATAATTTAATTTTATTGTAAGGTGCTCAACACCAGAACAATGTTTCAGCAGATAGCCAGTCGGTTCCATCTTCAATATAACACTGGAGGAAAGTATCTTAACAAAACAAATAGATAAAGAAAATTGAGAGTTAGTATAAAGCACAAAACCCGTAGAGACAAGAGACCAATCAACGTTCACATGTCACAAATAGAAAATAAATACCATTACTAGATAGTTGGAAATTCCTAAACAAAGTAGAATGAAAGCATTAAGTATGAGCAAATGATGCAATGGTGTAGTATCAAATCAATCAGAACTAAAATGTCAACTAATTAATTTATTGACACATATTTAATCATCAATGTACGTAAATAATTCACATTACGCATCTATGTTTAAACTTATACCTGGTTAAGTCCCCTACAACCCCATATTCTAGAAGTTATTGTTGTCAATGAGCATACATAGTGTACTTGTAACACCTGTTTTCATCTCTAAAAACTCAATTCATAATTAGATTTTCTCGAAATAGAATGGGAAACCAATAGACATTAAATAATGGTTGTAGACACAAAGTACCATTCAATGATGATTTATTGCAAACGCAATAGACAATACAAGTACATGTCCTCCTACATTTAGTTTATTCGTTGAATGTGAACTCCCACCTCACATAACAAATATAACATCAAAAAGAAGAATAAATTATCAGGGAAGAAAGATAACTAGAAGGCAGACACAACCCAATTAAAGATGTTTAAAATGTCTAAACAAGCAAATCATATCTGTCAGCAAACGTCAACATAATTAAAATTGCTACAGAGACTGATGCTCCCCAGATTGAAATGGCACTCTTCAGTGAAGAGAAATCTTTCAAAAAAATTATCTCACTTGTAAAACTGCTAGAAAATAAATAAAGAGCTCACTATGTGGCATATCGATCTCAACCAGTAAAAAATACAATCAGATGTCTCACACTAAAAGAAAGACATAATAATGTCAACAATATTAATATTTATAGGACAAGCATCAGCAATAAATAAACAACGCAGAAATAACTGATTCAAAATATATGGTTTACCTTTCTGAAAAGTAGTAGTAGTAAACAATGTAACAAAGAGAAAGAGAGCGTACCATAATGCACAGTCTACTCAACTGAAGATGTTTAACATGCACCCGAGAATTAATAATCTCAACTACATTCATGACACCATAGTTGGTTGGGTCACTGAAGTCAACTGCTTCTTCTAAGTCCAATGTAGCTTTGGTAACCATTGATACATTCTTCAATAAGTACTTCTTCTTTAGATTATATGAAGTAATCTTCAAAGATATCAAAAACGAAGCATCGATCTCAACTTTACCTTCAGTGGGAATATCATTGCATACTTCCAATTCTAGAAGAGTAGGGCTTCTCAAAGTTATAATCAGATCAGCATAAGCGTTGCAAGATTCTAACTTGAGCTTCTTAATAACAGGACAGGAAGAAGTGAAATCCAGTATCGCTTTGTCACTCAGTTTACTATTTGAAATAATAAGACTCTCGAGGGCGACCAATCGAATCAAAGGTGGAGGGTTGAACTGGCAAGACCATAATTCCAAATGAACAAGTGATTCACAAAGGAAAAGGTAATTTGGCAACTTGTACAGGATTTCCGCTTCATAAAGGTCCTCAGTTTCCTCATCAACATAGTCTAATAAGCCCAATGTGAGCTTCTCAACATGATGGTCCACGGCAAATCGTATCAACTTTTCAATCTGGGGATCCTCTTCCTCAATGTAACCCCTAGAAGCTGTGGTCAAGTTTTCGATTTTCCTGACCTTGATGTCGAGCTAAAACCTCATCAATGAACTTATCACCGAGCTCCAATCCAAATTCTAAAGTAAGAGAATATTTCCATAAATGCCTCCATTTTCTAGAGATTCCGCTTGTGAGAATTGAGTCGCGAATGGGCATGGAAGACAAAATCTTAATCAATAATTCATCAGGCAAATCCCCCAAGTGATCATAACCATCATCATTGCTCGGCAGCTTAACGCTCCTTACTTTTCCTGTCTCTATGGTCCTTCTCACAATGTAAATGCATCTGATTATCAAAACAATTCTTATTATGTAAAGGCCAGCTAAAAATTTATTTTAAAAAATAATCAATGTTCTAATCACTCACATGACAACCAGAAATAAAAAGGTTACCCTAATTTGGTGAAAAAGTAATGTTTAAAATATAAAGGAGAAGAATCAGAGATTCATACCATTTTCTAGCAGATAGGATTGTTATAGATTCCACTAAGCAGATGAGAACTCAATCACAAGAAGAGAAAGTCCTGGACGGCAAATCCATCAGTCTCAGTATTCATAAGAAAACTTCAAGTTTTGCCTCAAGTGGATGATAAGGATGAGTGGGTTTTTTTTTTGAAAAGTTTTTTTTTCTTTTTTGAATAATAATTGCCATTTTTTTCTGAAAAGCAGCTGCGGTTTTTTTCTGAAAAAAAATAGTTGCGGTTTTTTTATTTTGAGACGTAGTTGCAGTTTTTTTTAATTATAATTGCAGTTTGTTTCTGAAAAGTAGTTGCGGTTTTTTTAAAAAAAAGTTAGCAGTTTTTTTTAACTAGTTGAAAGCAACAATGCCTTAGGGCAGTTATGCCATTAGATGAAATAACTATGGGCAAAATTTCCTGTGACGGACCACAAAATTTTTTGTTCTTTTTTTTTGTGAAGAGTTTACATTTACATGAAATTCGACAAAAAATTTGGCTTATTATTTATGGTTTTTTTTTTTTGCATGCAAACCTCTAAAGCAAGAGAGAGAGAGAGAGAGAGAGAGAGAGAGAGAGAGAGAGAGAGAGATACAAAGTAGGAGGGAGGAGGCAATGCCTCACCAGTTATTTTTTTCACAAAAATATAAAGGAAAGAAATAGGGAGAGTAAATAAAGGAAGGCAATGGCGCAACCTCTCATAATCTTCTCCTCCCTCTGTCAATGGTATTTTTTCTATGTTGTGTAGCTTTTAATAGTAATCAATATAATAAAAAAAATTATGATATTTACTTTATTTTTAAAGTTTTCTATTAAGTTATTATCATAAAAATTGTTAAATCTAAGGCACAAAAATATTATCTCTATTGAATCAATGAACTATAAAATATCATCCTTATTACCTTTAGATATCATTACAGTTACTATTTTGTGATTGCAACAATACAATGGCTTCTCCTTGGGCAGTCATCTTTTTATTCCTCTGAATCTTAAACCTTTGATGTTCTTGTAGCTTCTTCTTTGTTTTCTCCTTCCTTTTTATTTTAAGAACTATAGTTCTTCTACTAGTATCACCGGTATAAAATAGGTATTAACCACGAATTTCTAAATTAGTCTGTACTTTGTCACGGCTCATTTGTAGCAAAATATTACCGCAGGTTTAGCAATCGGTAGTTGCTTAATTTTTTTAAAAGGCATAATTTTCATATGGTGCTATATGTTTATGACCAGAGTCATGTTGTAACTATGTTAAACTTGCTATGTATAAGGACGTAAATCACGCTACACTAATAGAAATCAAGATAAATTTATAAACTAACCAATGATATATATACACTCAAATGAAGGGGAAAATGATGAAGTAATAAAATATCACAATACACATAGAAAACATATCAAAATACTGTAGCCATTTTCATTAATACGGCCTGGGGTGATCAGTGCTAATTTGAATTGGTTTATCCTATTAAGTCAAGTGTTCGAAGGTGAATTACTCAATTACACATAGCCCTACTTGTGTATACCTACCTTTAAATTAGATTACACCAATTTATACTATACTCAACAATTGGGGGAAAAAATTGCTGAAACATAAATCATGTAAAACTAAAAAATATAAAATTATGGAGTAGGGATTGACACATATTATATAATTGACTAGCTAGCTAGCTTTTCATAAATCATATGAGATTATTTGGTAAGCATTCACACATTTGAGAAAAAATGATCAAATACTCAAATAAGTTCTACATGGTATGCTTTTATTTTGAGCTTGGATTAGGTGTAATCCAAACAAGTGAGAATAACGAAGACAAGGGATTGGGGTGAAGTACAACAAAGCTTGAACCACCCCCCTTGGGTACTGAGAGGGAACTTCCCTAAACAAAAACAACTATTCTTAGTATTCTTCATCTTCCAAACATAGTAGATGCAGTTCTTTTCGAAAAAAAGCCGGTTGCCCAAACCCTGACCATGACTTTGAGCTTCCATTACAAACAGCATTCTATCGCCCAAGTTGTCCACCTACACTATCTGCCCCTCCTCCTCCACCCTCTCCACACTAAACCTGATCCCCTCAATTCTATCTCCCAAAACCTAACACCCCATTTCGGCTCGTATCAAGAGACCACCAGCAACTCCCCACAAGATTCTACCAGATAGCAATCTTTAAATTGCATCACTATTCGGTCATCGTGGGTATTATACCGAACATATTCCTTCCCTTCAATTACAACACGAGGATATTCGGCATTACTAGTGATGTCATGATTAGCTTCCATATTGTCTAACCTAATCCAATAAGAAACGCGAGGTCTGCATATGTAGAGGCTTCCACCGAAATCCAATGCCGCCACTGCACAGCAGCTGTTGCCTAGGTTGCACCGAGACAGAGCACAAGAGGGTCGAGCAACGTCTAGAAAGTGCAGTTCTCGCCCCAGACTGCTGGGGCCTTTGTAGGTGCAATCCCCAGTGAAGGGGTTGTAGAGCATGCCGCTGGCCCCCTTAAGAGGGCGTCTTATAAGGACCAGGTACTGACGGTGGGAGCCGCTAGGGTTGAGGTAGTTGGCGACGGTGCCCCCAACGCACAGGTGGTGTGTTGTGTTGAGGTGAGATTGTGGAGACTGTACGTGCTGGGCCGCCAATTGGTTTTCAGCACTAGCCATGGCATGCTGAGGGGAGGTGGCGGGGACAAGCTGAAGAGGTGTATACGGGAGCGGGAGATGGTAGAGTGGCGGATGCAGGCGGTGAAGTTGAGACAATCGAAGATGTGCTTCCCTACCATGCCCTCAGGCAGCTGTTGCAGCAGTTCATGAGAGAAAGTAGAGGTTATGGTAGTATCTTCATTTCCATTATCATCATCAATGGCCAAACATGAAGAAGATGATTGTTCGAAGCAGGTGAACGACCTTGAAATGACATCATTGAGGTAAGTAAGACCTCCATATCTGCTCCATACATCAAAGGATTCAAACTCATGTTTGCTAAGATAGAAGGAAGTCTTTCCTTGCATTCAAAGAGTATTGAAAAGGGCCTATCCTTCTCCCTTTGGTAAAAGTGCCCTTCACTTCTTTCTTTGACTTGGCTTAAGCAGTTAGGTAACTCCTCAAACGCCTGGTGGCTTCCTGTTACAGGGGAGCTAGCTTGTTTCCTTCTATGGTACGGTCTTTACTCTTTTCGCTTTGCTTAAAGTGGACTGGACTCCTTTGCTTGCCTGATGCTGAAGTCTCCTTAAATGCTGAGCTCAAAAACTTAAAAGCACTAAAGCTCCTAAACTAAAGAATGACTAAACTCAAGAGTCAGAGCGTAATAGTACTTACTTGAAGTTCCATGTCTGGTTGACTTAGTCAAAACAGCGAATGTAGGTGCCGGGGAATAAGCATATCCTGTAGTAAATCCAATTCCTGTGTCAGTTCAAGACCGAGTTAGAGTTTTTTCACTCTATTTTATTAAGTTCACTATTACATCCGCATGCAAAACTTTTATTTCACTTGGAGCCAATGTCATTTTGACTCTTGATTTTATGATGAACATTAAAATTTTATTAACCAATCTTCCTTGAATTCTATGGTTGATGGCCGATATTTATTTATTTTTAATTTACAATTATATTGGATCATAATGAGGTGCTAATTTTGATTGAAATTGAAGAACCTTTATAAAATCTTTACTTTTAAACACCCAAAAGTGTATTTATTTTATTTTCAAACTTTTTGCAATGGACGAAACAATTCCTAAAGTTTTTGTCTTTTATTTTATAGATCTTACAATTTATTTATTCTTAATTAATCAATTTCTTGATTTTGTGAAATGAAATGAATATTACACATTTCTCCCATGTTGGAAATTGCAACCTTATTAGCAGTACAATACTCTTTTTTACTCTATTTGAAATAGCAAATGTGTTCTATTTGATTTTTGATTGGCGGATGGAGAAACTGAGTTCCATATGATTATTTCGGTTTGGAAACCTAATCAAAATAACCAACATAACCATTTTTTAAAAAAATTATAAACATATATTTAAAATTAATTATTAAATGATTATGTCCACTAAAATAATGATTTAATTTTGATTAAACAATTAAACAATTTTTTTTATAACTAGTCATTTAATTTGATTATTTGGTGACCGAACCATTGGGGATATCTCGGTTTGATTTCGGTGATAAAATCCAACCACCAAATGGAATTTGGTTAGTTTGGTTTGGTTGGTTCGGAATCGAACCGACCAAAAGCTCACCCCTATGTTTATCCCTCCGCCGAATCAAATTGGCTAAAAGTGTAAAGTACTCCTAAGCCCATGCTAAAGTTTCAGTCATTATCTGACAATATTCGCGCCTTAAAATTAAGAAAGATAAGGTTTAGTATCGACAACAACTGAAATTAAGAATGATAAGGCTTAGTATCGGCAACAACTCACATTGTTGGAAAAAATTATTTTTATCATCTAACAATTCTTGTAATCTAATGATTAACATTAAACATAGTTAACACAAAAATATCAACTATTTCTGATATTAAGAGTGCAAAGAAAGTAGTGTAAATGAAGTGAAAATTTTAAATTACAAAAAGCAAAATAGTCTCCTTTCTTTATCTCTCTATAATTTCCATCTATTACCCTTGAAAACTAAAGAGTTAATATCATGTATAAAAAATAATGCTCCACGCAAAACAATCAAGATTGGTCTATGAAAATCTTGTGCTTGGTAACTGTGAGATTTTTATGAGTATTAATGTCATTGATTGAAAAACAAAGAGATTTTTGGTCATAATTGAAATAGGAGTTTTAAAATAATAGCCATATCATATAAATTTTTAAAATTGGTTATTTTTTATAGAAAAATTTACCATCCGACTACTTATGATATTTTCTCCACAAACCGGTGTAACTCTTGTTTACAAATAGATATGAATTTTTACATATATACGTGGCTCTTTGTTACAAATGGGTATCTCTCGTAATCTACCACTAAAATAATGTCACATAAACTTATTTATAGAAAGAGTCATAACTATTTACAAAACGGGTGTAACTCTTATTTACAAATAAATATAATTTTTTCCATATATATGTGGCTCTTCCTTACAAATGGGTATCTCTCATAATCTACCAACAAAATAATGTCACATAAACTTATTAACGAAGACCTGTACCTATTTAAACAGGTATGATTTTTATTAACAAATGTATATGACTTATTACAAATGTGTAATTATTCCTTACAACAGTTGTCTCTTACAATATAGTCAATAAAATATAGGTACAGGAGTTTCTTCAATACAAAGAGTTTTACCTGGCCCTGCCTTTTACAAATAGGTGTGACCCTTTTCCTTTCCACAACTCTTCCTTACTAAATAATCATCTCTTTCTCTTCCACCTCTTTTATATCGTCTTCACTCTTTTCTTAATTTTTTTCGCTACCTGTGTTTCTGTTCTCTCTCGAATTTTATTTCCTTGTACTTAAATCCTATAGTGTGTAAAAATATTAAAATATCCACCGATATTTTTTACAATATCTGTTAGTTTAATAGTTTTATTTACTCTATAAATATTGAAAAAATATTTTTTTATTTAAATATTTTTTACTATGTAACTTAATTTTAACTTTGTAATAGCAATTTTTTTTGCTTCTATTTTTCAATTTAATTTGGCTATTTTCTTTTTTGTTCAATTTAATTTGGCTTTTTTTTGTTTCTATGATGGGACAAAAGGTTTAATAGTTCTATCTCTTAAATAAATCTAGCCCTGTTAAAATTTTTAATATAAACAATAATGTAATATTTATTAATACACAATTTGTGCATTGTATGGGCTCATGACTATGAGAT
>JAURVB010007759.1:0-12174 GCA_033002965.1 Piper betle
TAATAATATCACCGTCAACTAAATCATCAAGATCAGGGTGGTTAAGTAATTATCACCGCAAAGGAAAATTAAATACTTGTTTATTAGTAATAATTATTTTATCAATTGTTAGGTATTAATTATGAGTTAGATAATTAATTTAAAATGTAAAGTATGACTTAAATGATTATATCACGTGAATAATCAATTATCTCACTAGATTTGTTGAAAATTTAATATTTAATATTTTTGAATTGTTACATGATATGTTGTCAAAATTTTAATAATGATATATATATATATATATATATATATATATATTAGACATTTAGTTGCATGCATTTCTACTCGAATAAAATTATACTTATGTATAATTTTATATTCTCGTTCAGATTAGGATCATTGGTCACAGCTGCGAGTTCGAAATATCCAGGTCTGTATAATCATTTGAAATGTTGTACTTTCCCGTTGGCGTCTGGTCGGCAGCCCTAGTCAGCCTGAGCTCAGATCGACCACCATGCGTTGTAACGCAATCGGGGTCAAGGAATTGACTTAGTACGACACGGGGCTGCACCTTTAAAATTAATATGTGTGTCCGTATAATTATTTGAAATGTTATATTGTCCATATAATTATTTGAAATGTTGTATTGTACCCAAATTAGTAGCCTTTGTCGACACTAGCTCAGAATGAGCTGGGAGACAATTTTTTAATCTCAGAATGAACTGGGAGACCATGACTAACCTCAAAATGAATTGGGGGACCACCTAATCTCAGAATGAGCTGAGAGACAATTTTCTAATCTCAGAATGAACTGGGAGACCATGACTAACCTCAAAATGAATTGGGGGACCACCTAATCTCAGAATGAGCTGGGAGACAATTTTCTAATCTCAGAATGAACTGGGAGACCATGACTAACCTCAAAATGAATTGGGGGACCACCTAATCTCAGAATGAGCTGGGAGACAATTTTCTAATCTCAGAATGAACTGGGAGACCATGACTAATCTCAAAATGAATTGGGAGACCACCTAATCTCAGAATGAGCTGGGAGACAATGTTCTAATCTCAGAATGAACTGGGAGACCATGACTAACCTTAAAATGAATTGGGGGACCATGACTAATCTCAAAATGAATTGGGAGACCACCTAATCTCAGAATGAGCTGGGAGACGATTTCTAATCTCAGAATGAACTGGGAGACCATGACTAATCTCAAAATGAATTGGGAGACCACCTAATCTCAGAATGAGCTGGGAGACATTTTCTAATCTCAGAATGAGCTGGGAGTCGACTTTTACTAATCTCAGAATGACCTGAGAGACAAATTACTAATCTCAGAATGACCTGAGGGATAATTACTCTTTGCTTGTGTAATAATAATAATAATAATGAGTGAAATGATAATAGGGATTATATTGACTTGTTTCATTTAATTATGCGGCTTAGTGGTTTTATCACTAACGCGGAATTGCCTCCGCAGGTGAGCAGCTTTGGGACTAAAGAATAGAAGTGTGGTTGGTGGTTCTTTTACCAACCCAGGTATGGTGAATCGATAATAAAGTTGGACTTCCTTATTATTCTCTTGTGTTATAAATGTGGCTATGGGAAACAGTCCAAGACTGTGGGATGGTTATTTTAAATTTTAGAGAACATGATTTATTGTTATGATTTATATTATATGTTGCAAGACTATTTGCTGTATTTCAGTTCATGTTCTGGAATGTTACCGTTACATCAATTATATTTTTAAGTAACACCCGGTCCTGTTCGGGCGGGTCATTACAATAAGAGCTCGACATAGGCTCATAATTACTATAAAGACTCAAATTCAGATGTTGTGGAATATATTAACTTGTTTCTTGTAACTATATGACTTAGTATTTTTATCAGTGAACGTGAAACTGCCTCCATAGGTGTGCGTATTATGGAAGGATGGGTAAAGTCAGGATAGCAAGAAGACTCTATTATTAGATTATTTTTTCTTATAAGTTGTTATACTTTTGGATTGTTTGCATGAGAGTGAGATTTCGGTTCGGTTCATGAGGCTTAGATTATTCCGCGCATTTGTTATATTAAATTTTATGACATGGGTTTATTTAAAATATTAAAAATTAATAAAAAATTAATTTATGAGACACTTAGTTTTATATAGTAACACGCTTGGCTCGTGGCTTGGAATGAGCAGGTCATTACACCAGTTCTGTTGATTCCTCAATGTTTGTTTAGCGTAACAATGTGGTGATATGGTTGTCTTATTTCTATATGTAGACGATATGCTGATTATAAGAAATTCTTCTTCATTGATGGATACTTTCTTGCGGAAATTAAATAGTAAATTGGCTATGAAAGACCTTGGATAGGTTCACTATTTTCTTGGAATACAAGTTCAATCAACTTTTGATGGTTAGTTTCTTTTACAACATAGGTATGCCACAACTATTCTCAAAAAGGCTGGTTTGTTGGATGATGAACGTTTGGCAGATCCAATGGTTTACAAACAAGCTCCAAACCCTCTCTTCCATGATCTAGTACTGCATAGAAATCTTGTTTGTTCACTTCAATATCTTACATTTACATGATCAGATATATCGTTTGCTGAGAACCGTAACTATCGGCATATACAACAACTAACTTATTTTTAGTTCTCACAAGTTAAGAGAATTTTAAGATATATAAAAGGCACATTGGATCATGGGCATTTTATGTCGGCTCAAACAAATTTGTCACTTAAAGCTTACTCTGATTATGATTGGGCAAGTTGCTCACAAACAAGGAGATCCACCACAACTTAGTGCACTTTTCTTGGCTCAAATTGTACCTCACGGTCCAAGGAAGAAACAACCAACTATTTCAAGGTCTAGTACATAGACTGAATATTGTGGTATAGCAGTAAGATCTGCAAAAAATAACTTGGATTTCTTTCTTGCTTAAGGATCTTTATATTCAACAGTTGTCTCCTCCAATTATATGTTGTGATGATTTAGTGCCTTGCAGTTGACTGTCAACTATTTTTCATGCTTGATCAAATCATATATAAATCGACTATCACTATGTGATAGAATAGGTTGCCTTCACTAGTATTCTATGAAGCATGTAAAGCCAGGCCAAGTTATTCTATGAAACAAGTTTATTTTTGATTTGTTGTTTGCTAAATTCGAGTAGCATGTAGTCAGTCTAATTTGATTGGTCTGGTGCTATGAGGATCCTTGTGTGTTGTTGTGGGTTTGGGTATCGGCAAGTCTGCTGTTGAGTTTTCCAGTTGGCCATAATTGCCAAGCTGTTGGCTCATGTTGTTCAGTTGTGTGGTGTAGCCTGGTGTAAGCATTTGTTTTGCTTTGCTCTACTTTATTTTAGAATTTTATTTGCTTGTCATCACATTTGGGCATACCCTGATAGCACTTCGAAGCTACGCTGGGTCTTCTCCCACCTTTGCCTCCTTTCCCTCTCATTTTCCTTTTTGGGGCCAGTCCTGAGGTCCCGTGCCGTGGTGCTAGGGCCTCGGGACTGCAGCATTGTGTTGTGTGTGTGGCTCTACTTGTGTGCATAGCACAACGGCACTCACTTGGAGAGTGCCGCGGGGCTAGAAATGGGTAAGGTCAGGTGAAAACCATTCCCCACGCCTTTTCTTCTCATTTCATCCTTCCCTCTCCGCTAGCCGCCACGGCCACCATCCTCTTTGCCCCTCTCCCTCTCCCTTGGCCTCTCCTCCTCCCACACCTTGTCGTCTTCCTCCCCTTCTCCTCCTTCCTACGTTCTCTCCTTCCCCCTCGAGGTACGCTCTTCTCCCTCCCTTTCCTTTTCATTTTGGGCATGATCATGATGTGTTTGCATGTAGATCTTCCTATTTGAGCATGATAACTATTTATCATCATGTATACTTGTTGATCTGAGTGTGATCTTGCTTAGGGTCGTCTTATAGTTTTGATTTTTATATAAAAGGGTGGTTGATTTTTGTTTGTTTATTGTGGTAAATTTTTGTTTAGGTGTAAAGTTGTAATTTCTACCAACTAATCTACCTAATAACAGTCAAAATAAGAAAAAGATTGAAACTTTATTTTTTCCACATGTCGAGTGACCTCATTTTGCGTTCAAAATTGATTATTTGATTAATTAGTTGAAATAATAATATTTTAACTCGAATTTAGGCTGTAAAATGAATTTGGTATGAAAAATCTTAGTTAAATAATATAATAATAATCAGTTTAATTATCTTAATTAACTAAACAATGTAAAATTATTTTATTACTGATAATATCTGATTAACGACCACGGGTTGGGGTTTGAATCAATATTTTTTAATTTCTTCAAATCTAAAGTCGTTTTGGCGAAATTACAATCGTGGGTTACTTTAAATAATTGATGCGATATCTAAAATTACTTTTCATAATTTTACAAAGATCTTATTCTCAACTAGCATGTTGTACATCTCATGTTAAGTTACCTTGAATCATCCAGTCGTTTTGACATTTCATGTTAGCTATGATATGCGGGTTGAATCTCGAATTTACTTCATAATGCAACTAAGATCTCTGCCTTGTTATCACTATTTATTTTTATAGAATCATGTGCAGATGTGATGATGCGCTCAATTTGAGAATGAGTTGTGACGTTATGTTGTGTTTAATTTCCTACACTCTTTGCATGTCGTATTATCTTGCTGCATCTAGGATTGTCTTCATGTCATTGCACACCTACATCACACAGGTGAATAGTGGGTCTTCATTTGCTATTTTGTGTGGAGTTGAGCTCACCAAGCTAGAACGTAGAGCTTGCCTTATATGCCTATTAGAACTCCTTTGTGCTTGATATGTTGTTTGGCTCTACGTTATTTTGTTTTTATAGCATACAGAGTTAGAGGTATTTTATTGGATCCTACTACCTATAAGCCATCTAATCAATTTTGCAGATTAAGAAAACTTCAAGGTTGAGATCCCTTGATGTGAACTTCGATAACATGAGATCTGGTTTAAAGAGTCACATTAATGCTATTTATAGACCTTTCTTAGACCTTATACTTACTATATGATTTTCAAATTTTCTATTCACACATGATGGATGGGAGCATAAGCCCTACCAAGTGGTCCAGTCGGTACCCCCTGTGGTGCTCAATTTGGCGGTTAATATTTCTAGCGATGATTCTCAACTACAATACCTGCTAGCAGAGTATATTCGCCATGTGCATGCTCTCCATTGAGTATATCCAGACCATACAAGGCTATAGTGATGATCAGATTAGGCTCCTACTGGCCACGGAGCATGTTATCATCAACCAGATTCGAGCTCATGCCTATGATTCTAGTCCCTATTGTCCATAGCACTGGCATGTTACCGTGAGTAGGCTTGGTTCATGCGCATGTTTATCTTAGTGATTATGAATAGGCCCCATTGGCTACATTTTAGTATGATGATGTAGATGTGTGGAGATTTTCTAATTCTTATTGAAGTTTTTGTGGATAATTAATTATCCATTTGGCAATTAGAAATGTTTTCTAGTAGTTATTTTCAGATCGACAATCTTTGATTACAGACGTATGTTTTCTATGCATTATGTTGTTACAGATTTGGATTGAAGGAATGCAAGGATCAAGAATGACTCATGGGGAAGCTGACTGGTCCTTGTTTTGGTTGTCATTTGCCCATGTGATGCATCCTGTGGGCCTTGTGATGTTATTATGATGATGGGGCTAGTGGGCCATATGATGAGAATATTTTTGGGGTTGGTGAGTCACTATGAATGCTCATGCATGAGAGCCTTCGGGCCTTTTAACTGAACTACATAGTTGCCTTGTGTGAGAATATATGAAGATTACTATCACTAACATATATTTGAGCTATTATACATGCAACCATACTCTAAGGAACGCAAGTCTAATTGTATGCCTTGGCTATGAACTCATACATCTGCTGTCATGCTGACTAAATAATCTAACCACTGTGATCATCCCATTTAGAGGTCATATTGCCTTGTTCTTTGATTCTATCCATATGCATCCATATAAGACTAACACGAACACTATCTTGCAATATTCATCTAACCTAAGAATGCCAGATCAAGGCGATGGTATGCAAGATAACTAGTGAAGTAAATCATGTGCCATCAGATCCAAATAATTCCATTGCACCTTTCCCTTGTCTGGTTGATATTATCGTAGCTGTATCTTGTGTTCAATCTCCAATCCAACTATGCTCTAAAATTATAATATGTGGTCTCTATGTAATGCTAAGAACATCCTCAAGTAGTTGTCCTCCTCTAGGGTGAGGTAACTACTTGGCCCTTACATCCAAAATAACTGATCCACTCGGTCGGCGGTAATGCAATATACAGATGGTGGTTGTGCATCACAGATGGCAGTAGTGCGCATTTGTTCGGTGGTAGTGTATCACGGTCGGTGGTTATGCAACTTGGACAGTGGTTGTGCTACTCAGACGGTGGTTGTGGTACTCGGACGGTGGCTGTGCTACTCGGACGGCGGTTGTGCTACTCGGATGGCGGTTGTGCTATCTAGGTGCTAAAGTTTGATTCTGATATTGTATGTCGTGAACCCATTATTATCTCGGGCATGGCTTCCTCCATGTGTTTGTCTCATCAAAGGTAATTGCTACAACTCGACTTAGGCTATCCAACCATGTGTGCCTGATTTGGAGGGTGCTAGATCATAGTGGTGACACCTACAATGGTGATCCAATGCTGAACCTACACGTATCTCTTAAAATCTGGGGTGATTGATCCTATAAACAATGGCTGTTTCTTAATAGCTATCACTAATCTGGCCATAGCAAATCGAGTGGCATCCAGTCAACCATCTAAATCGGCAGTCAAAGGTAATCTTGCTCATTCTCAATGTGCTCATGCCTCTTCTTTCCCCTTTTCTAGTAAAAAGTACTTCCAAATATATTAATATCATGATTATTAAATATATAAATTATTAATTTTTTATATCAAATATTTAAAATTAATTGGACAAACTAAAATATTATGAAGTGCCTAAACAACAAAAATTAATAGATATAAATCAATTACTTTGGATCATTACTAGACTTTGAGAAAATATACATAAGAAGAATAAAATAATTTAAAGCAATTCATATGAAGAATATACCCTAATCTTAATATATAAAAAATCATTCAAAAATGATTAAATGTAAAGAAAACTACAAAAAGCCCAACACAAAAATCAAGGTACCATACCTTCTTAACTTTGCGTTTAATTTTTCTTCATATCTTTTTATCCATTTCAAATTTGTATATCATAAACCATAATTTTTTGATATAAATTCTTTAGAAGAATTTTAACTCGTTAGAAGTTCACTGTGGGTATACCTGTGTCTAAAAATAATAATTTTTGAATGATTTTGATAAGAAAAAGGGAAAATATTTCTATTGAAAACAATATATGAGAAAAAAATAGAGTGATTTGAATATGAAAAATTATTTATAAATAGATAAATATAAAAAAATTATTTATAATTGAATTATAAATAAACTAAAACTATTAAAAAGTAAAATAAACAAAAAAAAATGAAAGTATGCATAGTTATTCTTTACTTCTTAAGGTGGGAATTTCTTCTGAAAATCCTCGTATCTTATAAAAATATTATTGGTATGTTTATAAAAAGGATATGAGATGTAACTTTGGGACCTTTGGTGGGGGGATTGTGGGGCCTTATGTTACGGAGGAAGGGTGCAACCTTTTAAGAGGGGTGGATGTCTTTTAGAACGGGAATATCCTTTATAAGGGGCGCAATACTCTTTAAAAAAGGTGCATACTCTTTAGAAGAGGTGTCTTTTTTTAGAAGGTATGTTGTAAAACCTATGACCGGAGCCATGGTTTTATGAAGTCGGAACCGATTGGTTCAGTTGTTATTTTAGGTCTAGTAAGTTTCAAAGCACGCATGCTAAACTAAGGCCGACCATGTGTTATGAGCTATGAGGGTTATGTGTACTCAAATATATGATGATAACGTTAGAAATGCAGTAGTATAATAAGTTATGAGAGTATATAAGATTATGCCCAGTTTTATTTTTATTTTTAGTAGATTGTAGATTTAGATTTGGGTAGTTTATCCCATTAGGACATTTTATTTATTATTTTTGGGTGGGTTAGTAGGCTTAGAGCATGTCATTCAAGTTAGGACTCAATTATTTTATTTTATGGTAATTTATTATATTATATTTTATATTTTTTGGGATTCATTTTGTATTATTGATCCCGAGTTGCGAATGAGTCAAATTTTAATTACAAAACTAGCTCATGTTGCACCTTACTCATGTCTGCAATTTCCCTTTTCTCCCCGACGATCGACCAAAACACCCCTTTTTCCCATGACATCTCCAAAGACCACTGCCAACCACCACACTGTTGTCACCAGCCTCCCCTCCTACTTCTGTTTCCTCCTTTTTCCTTTTCTCCATCCTCTACTCAACACTAGCCACTGCCCTTGTTGCTCTTGGAGCGGTGGATGCCTCCCGTTGTCTATCCACCCCTCCTCGGTGACCTTCCTTCCTATTTCGGGTTAGGGTTTTACCCGATTGTAGTTTATCCCACTTTGGGTTAGTATCAAGTTGGTTCGAATAAGTTCGAGCCATATTGGATTTTTAGACCACGAATATAGGCCCAAATGGCCATATGAGCATCTCATAGTGGCTGAGTATGCCCGACATGCAGTTGATCAGAGCATGAGTTAAAAGTGTATATGCGAGGTATACAAATGATTTGTATGAGTTAGGTAGGGCTTTAGGCCTAGATTTACGCCATTGTAGCGTTTAGTGTTAGTTTGAGATTTTTAGGGTATCTCATTTGCATCTATCATAGGGATTTCGGATCATCGGATTGTGCCCCTAGATTCTTCATGATTAATTATTATTAGTCATTTATTTATTTATTTATCTATTAATTTATTTAATTATTTATTTGTTTATTTATTTAATTATTTATATGTTTACTAACACGAGTATATATGATATTTACTCATGTGTATCCGTGTATGTTTATAGCATAATTATATTATTATTTTATAATTAAAATATTATTTATGTTCTTGTATTTATTATTTACCTAATTATCTATGAATGTGTTTATTTGTTATTTATTATTATTATGTCTCAATTTGCGTGTTGTATGTTTAGTTGTAGGTTTAACCGTCTTCTCTATTATGATGTACTGATGATATGAGCACACACCACGGGCAAGCATTATATAGAGATATTAGTAGATAAGTCGATAGGCTTGGAGCTTGGACAACAGGTCCGTAGGACTCTCCCTTTGCTTGATCTCTATTTAACTCCTTGCGTGTCCAGTTTGATTGTGTTTTAGACAAATGACGGTATCAGTGGCATCTTATTGAATCCCTCTGATGTCGGGCCATTTAGCCGTAGTTTCTAGACAAGTTTAATAAAACTACAAGGATGAGATCCCTTGTTGGTTTTCGAATTGAAGCTCTAGAAATATATGGTACAAGCCTCTTCTTTAAATGTATTTTATAAGTAAGCACATTTTTATGGATTTCACAAGAGTGAGTGGTATGGAGATATGTATGGACCACACTAGTACTCCTTCAAACCTTGAGGTAGTGCAGAGTATGAGGGATCTGCGTAACACAACACATTTCCGGAATTTGTGGCACTAACTTAATTGTTCCTTTTACCAATCGAGTGCCGTGGTGGGTGTAATATGGAGGATGTGAAGGTGCAAGCATTGTATCTATGAATTTGAATATTAGTTGTGAATGCGCAGTGGCACTTGTTTAAGTTTGTTTACTTACCGCCCAGTGTGATGTAATTCCGAAGCTTCCTAAGTTTTCGTGGGTAATGGAATACCCATTTACCAGTTTGTACTAATTATTTTTTAGACCAGTAACACTCGTTACTAACGTTTTTTATATTATATATTTAGGTATTGTAGTCCTGAGCCGACTTTGGTGGGAGGACAGATAAATGCTACGCACACTTGAGCTCAGCGTAGTTTTTTTTCCCTACTTTTATTTATATTTGATGTGTTTTGACGCATATTTAACAATGACTTCCATTCTTATAACGCCAAGTGGGTTGTTTCGATCTATTTTATCGATTGAGTTTTACCGACCCACAACTTTAAACATGACTCGACTCGATCGTAACATTTCTAATTCAGTTCTTAGGTAAATTGAAATTGGAGTGTTATAGCCTAGACCCATTTAATCCTCCCTTAGTGTAACACCCATTTTTTCGAACCAAGGGCAGACCGAGGTGAGATGTTACAATTTGGAAAGCTATTCGTTGGACTACTCTTATACAAACTTTACAGTAGCGGATTTGTAAAACTCCAGTTTAGGCTTAGGGTTTTATTGGTGTTAGGCTGCCCGGTTCGGACCAGTCTCGAGTCGATTCGAGCCAGGAAAAAAAATTTAAGAATATGAGTATGAGGCCTAGATGGTCATATGAGCATGTTATGGAGGTTGAGTATGCCCGACATACATATGATATTTTTAAATATGATACAGTAGAGTATGAGTTAATATTGTATACACGAAGTATACATATGATTTTTATGAGTTAGCTAGGATTTTAGGCCTAGATCTAGGCCATTGCATCGTAAGGATTTCGGAACATTGGATTATACCCCCTTGAGCCCAGCTCGATTGCGTTTAAGGTATCAAGGCCCATTTAACCTTTTTTCCTCGATTTCTACCGATAGAGTCACTTTTAGGACTCAAGTCAGTTTCGACTTTTGACGTTCTCTATCTAAGCTTTCCTTCCATATGTATAGTGCATACACCCATAGGTGGGCCTCACTAGGCCACGAGTTGTCGGACGTCCAATCGTGCCACATGGCAAGATTTGAGCTGCCCACTTAGCTTTATCTTCACCTCTTTGATTTCCAGTGACTTCCCCACAATTTTACATGATTTTCACCTTGACACCACCACCACTTTGACTCGCTGCCAGCGAATCTCCGCTTTGCCCCCGGCCACCTGATTGGTACGACAGTGACCACCTCGCGACTGGCTATCAGTCTGTACCCATGATCGAATCCGGCGCCACCTCAGTCACTGCTGGCAACGATGTTTTCGTGGTCGGTTTTTGTCGGCATCGCCACCTGTTCGGGCCATTTTCAGGTGTCGGCGAGTGTCTTCTCTGGCCTAGTCGACCGCCCCAACAGCTTCCTCTCACTAAGATCTATGGTTTGGGACCAACATTGTCCACCCCTGTGGCCGGATCACAGTCGACAACACCACCCCACCTGGCGACAATCATGGCATTTCTTGCTTTTTTCGGCCAGCCAGTGGCCGGACTCCCTCGATCGACACCACCACCAGCTCTGCCTCGGCAGCGACTCCAACCGTGTCCGTATCTATCTACCTATTTTTGTGTCTGCCTGTAGGCATTTGTGTTTAATTGATCGAATACTGTTCAGCCATTGGTGTCCGTGGTCATGCCCGAGCTAGTACTGTTCATTGACTTGGCTGAGTCGACTTGACTCAACTCAGTCGACTCACACGAGTTTACTCGGTTCGCCCTTTCACCCGATATTAGCCATTTTTTGATTGTTTTCGGTAATTCGAGAACTTGTGCATTAGTTTAGATGCATATTCACATGATTTAGCATGCTTAGATATTATGATTATTTTCTTTTATTATTTATTTATTTATTATTGTTTTTTTATTTTATTTGTATGTTTATCGTATATGACGAATGTTTACATGATTATTTGTTATTATTAATATTATATTTACTTATTAATATTAGTCTTATTATGTTTACTAAATTTTATATTTATTTATTTATTTATCTATCTATTTGTTTGTTCGGGTGTATGTTATTATTTATTTATATTTAATTGTGTTTAGTCGTGTATTTTTATAGTATAATTGTATTATTATTATTTTGATTAGAGTATTATTTATGAACATGTTTTTATTATTTACCTAATTATCTATGTATATTTATTTGTTTATTTATTATTATTATTACTCGATTTACGTGCCAAGTGTTTAGTTGTAGCCTTGTTAGTACTATTTTCTTTATTAGGATATATTGATGATATTAGCATACACCACGAGCATGCATTATATAGAGATATTAGTAGTTTACTTAGTAGTAGGTTCTGATGTAGGTCTCGGAGTCCAAGCTCACCGTAGATATGCAGATACGCCTAGAGCTTGGATCACAGGTCCGTAGGACTCTCCCTCTTTGATTAACTCCTTGTGT
>JAURVB010007760.1:0-15735 GCA_033002965.1 Piper betle
GAGGTACGAGAATTTAATGGAGGGAATGGTTGAAGTGTTATATATGCAGGAGGAGGGAGTATTTCAGGATCATCTCCGTCCCAAAAGACCTCCCCAATACTGTGTGCGTACTTCTTTCCCTCATCTTATTTGTTTCCATTTGGATTCTTGCATGCAAAGTTTTGTTCGAGACACCTTTGTTAAGTTGCTAGATCCCTAGCGTCTTATGCATGGGTTTCCTATCGACTGCTTGGTATGAACTGCTGCGAGTCTTTGGGGTCGGACGTTTGTTTTGTGTTTTGTTAATGGATATGTCAGAATGGACCTGACAGCCAAAAATGGATATGTTAGAATGGACCTCACAACCAATAATGGACATCTCAGAATATGTCGAATGGACTTGATGGCCAGAAATGGATATGTCAGAATGGACCTGACAGCCAAAAGTGGATATGTCAGAATGGACCTGACAGCCAAACATAATATGTCAGAATGGACCTGAGCAGCCAAAAACGAATATATCAGAATGGACCTAACAACCAAAAATGAATATGTTAGAATGGACTTGACAGCTAATAATAGACATGTTAGAATGGACCTGACAGCCAATGATGGATATGTCAGAATGGACCTGACAGCCAAAATGAATATGTTAGAATGGACCTGATGGCCAAAAATGGACATGTCCGAATGGACTTGACAGCCAAAAATGGACAGACTTGACAGCCAAAAATGGATATGTCAGAATGGACTTGACAGCTAAAAATAGACATGTCAGAATGGACCCACCTAATCTCAGAATGACCTGGAAGACCACCTAATCCTCAGAATGACCTAAGAGCCTGTAGAACTACATTGAGCTTGATCCCGACATGGGTTTGTAGGCTAATCAAGATTGATTGATTTCAGCTCACCTAAGGAAAAATTACAATTATGGTTGGTGGTTCTTTTACGAACTCAGGGTAGGAGAATGGATTATAAATTGGACTTCCTTTATTTTCTTGTGTTATACATGTGGCATTGGGAAACGATCCAAGACTATGGAGTAACACCCGGACGGAGTTAGGGCTGGTCGTTATAGGGTTGGCTTGGTTTAATTTTGAGTAACGCCTAGCCAGCTGGGCACATAGTATTGTGAAAAAATGGTGGGTTGTTACAGTTGTGTGGGTAGAGTCCCACCAAAGTCTACCTATGCTCTGCATAGCCCCAGTGCCTATGTGCACCCATAGCTATGGGGAACATCCAAAGTGTACTAGCACTGATCTAGCCACATCAATCGAGTCCAACATGATCTCGAGATGCATGCTCCCATAGAATAGCGCTCAGCATCCCAACGCTCCCTGGTGTGATAGGGTTGCTCGGGGCCCTGACTGCTTATGCCCTCTCCAATAACAAAACGACGGGTTCTAGCCATCTCCCTCATTGCCAATCTGTCTAGGGAGTGAAAGTCCCATTGGTATTCCCATGGCTGGGATCTCATACAACCCTACAACTGGTTGCACGGGTGAATACGGGGATACTAAGCTGGCGCAACCGCGGTGGTGGTACTCGCTCCGGATCGAGAGGCCTCAACAAGTGTCTCTTCACTTGTTTACCTATTCTCCAGTCTGGCCACGGCCATGGCCATCACCGGGACTGTATCCAATAGCCGGGTTATCTCCTCACAGGATCGTTGCTGGTCCTCCATGGCTCTCATCATCTCTCCTTGAGGGTCTGTTGTTCTTCTTGCAGGACCTTAATTAGCTTTGCCTGGGGATCTGCCACTGGCTCTTGCACGGATGATGGGGATCGCCTATTAGGGGAAGGGCCTGTAGCACTATATTAGGGGATTTGCCACTACCCATACTTATATTACCACTAAAACTATCGGCAAACTAACTGATAAAGACGGCTAGCAAACTACAACTCACAAACTGCCACACACAAACTAACCACTGGAAGCACCAAAAGAATTTAGAAAAAACACACCCAAAGGCATACCTACCAACTAGGCTATGGATCAGCACAGGGTGGTGGGGGGTCTTTAAACATAACAACTACATACAACATACAGGCATACAACATATCATCCAGGCATATCATACGGCATCGTGAGTACAACACACGCATCCCAAAAGTGTGCCACTTAATAGTCCAAGAGTTTGGCTCGGATACCATGTAGTAACACCCCAATTTGGCCCAAAAGAATGGACCAAATCATGATATTATAATTTGGAAGCTACTCATTGGGCTATTACATACAGACTTAAAGGAAGCAGATCTCAACCCTCCATGGAGTTTGGCTCTGACACCAAGCTTGGTTTCATAGAATACGCGCAAAGTTTGTTGTACAAAGGCAAATTTCAGACTTAAAGGATACATATATGCACAACCTTAGTCATAACAGAGGTATAACCACTCCTATGACTTTGACCGGTGACTTTAAAAGTTAATGGTCACTCCCAACTATAGAAGAAGCACAACCCCGCTACAGTTTTGAGGTTGCATGTTGTTGTATATTTCATATTGTTACTATTTAGTTCAAGTGATTGGCTTACGTCTTCTTATTATTTACATGAATATGATACGAGTATTTAAACAAGGGTCATGGTTACCAATTCTACATACCCTAAAGCATCAGATAATTACACAACATCATCAAGATCAGGGCATAAAACCCTAATACCAGCACTTCAAGTTGTTTGAACCGTAACCTCCTCCACCCACATTACTCTAACACAAAAACAACTGCAACCATATATGTTTCATGTACATAACTTAGCTCATCGTAATGTTCTAGGACTCTACGGCTTATATACCATGCAGACGACCGTTAGCATTACCCCAAAGTATTATAACTCCATACTAAAATATAATAATATAAAGATAAAACATGCGGGACCAATCATCATAGCATACAACCAAATTGTGCAAGGTTCTTATAGTTAGGGCATATGCCCATCATATACTCATTTACAAAATACATTGTCTAAAGCAAAGAACATAACATAGGACCCCCACCACCGCCGCCACTGTGCAGTTTGATCCATGCACCTAGGCCGGCCAACACTAGGGAACCTTACCTACATATAATTGAAAACCACGTTGTAATCAATTAAATTTCATTACCGGTTTGGATAACTACAGGTAAAATGGGTATTCCATTACTCACAGAACTTACGAAACTTCAGAATTACCTCACACTGGGTTGTAACCAAGCATACTTGAACAAGTGTTGTCTTGCAGACACGGCTAATATTTACATTCATACATATAACACTTACGCCATCACATCCTCCATATTACACCCACCATAATACTCGAGTGGCAAAAGGAACAATTAAGTTAGTGTCTCAAATTCTTGAAATGTGTTGCGTTACGCAGTACCCTCATACACCATACTACCTCAAGGTTTGAAAGATTACTAGGGTGGTCCATACATATCTCCATACCCCTCGCTCTCTTATTGGTGAAATCCATGAAATTGCGCATACTTGTATAATAGGTTTGGGGAAGAGGCTTATATTATATATTTCTAGAGCTTCATTTCAAAAACCAACAAGGGATCTCATCCTTTTAATTTTATTACGCATATGGGTAGATAACTCATTACTGGTAATCTTGTGCTGAGAGTACAAAGTTTATCTTTGTATATAGGTTAGCAGGTGTGAATATCTAGAAAGCAAAGGGATGGATAACCACTAATAGATTTATCTTTTCTTCTACATTAGTTTTCATTATATTTTCACATAATGAGGATAATTAGATGTGAAAACTTTTATTAGATTCCTGATCTGGTATATTTGACATTGATATATATTTATTACATTATGAACTTGTTATTCGTATATTATAATGTTGGCAAAGTCTAACTCTATTATATAGCACGTGTACTCATGGTACTGCTTTCATTTATTTAATTGTTTTATTATTTTAACTAAATAGTGATATGTCCTTTGGATTAATTATTTACGAAAAAGGACATGTCATTACAATCTATCTATCAAGGCTTGCATAGGCTCACATGGTACATAACGGTCAACTATCAATAGTTGTCACTATAATATCTAACCTCTTTGCCAATATTACTTAGTTTAGTAAGATATAGCCATAGTTGAGTTTTTATTTTCAGCACATAAAAAATTTTCTTTATATAAGTTAAAGTTGAGTAATGAAAGATACTTTGAATTATATAATTATGTGTTAATTATATTTGTTATGGCTAAGGGATAAATGGTCAAGTAAATTCTCAAGAGATTAGTTGTGGGTCATGCTTTTACCTTGGTGGACAAATTAGACGCACTCACATGTGAACCAATCACATGTGGATGGGTTTGTCCACTTTGGTGTTCATGTAGGAGGTTAAAGGGTAGTTTAGTCTGTGGAGAATAATTAGAGGTGGTTCATATACTGTAGAAGATCCACATGTATATAAGGAGAACAGAGGGAGATGACTTGGATTATTTGCAACTTCAAGCAATAACTGCCCTCCCTCTCTCTAGCTGTTTGTACTCTCTCTCTACTTTCTCTCTCTAGTTAACCATCTCTCTCTACCCTCGGAATTGCTTGGTGGATTGGTTGGTGAGAAGTTATAGGTGTTTTTGCATAAGAAGACATTAGTAATCTCTAGAAAAACATGCAATTTTAGTATATTGATGCATCATGGTCATGTTTTATCTTTTGTTTGATGTCCTATGATATCTACATGTTTGTTATCATGTACTTTGAATAACTTGTTAAAAACAATATCTTAGGTGTTAATTAATGTTTAGAATCTCTGTGCATATTTTTACATGCGATTCTAATTAGGTCGTTAGTATTGACTTCATCAGTTTATATTGAACATTGCTATAGGATTATAAAACTCAAGCGTACGCCTTGAACAAGTTGAAGGACCATCGCCATCTTCATAGGCACTAGAGTAGCTGGATTCAAGAATTTTGCTACCAATGAATGAACACAGATGCCTCACATTACATGTCACCATCTAGTCTTCTCGTCCACAACATTTATAAGATATGACATGTAATAGACCTAGTGAGATTGTTATGCCCAAACATACATGTCGTGTGATGCTAACCGAGAGTAGTATGGTTAACTTCCACAATGCCTATAACTACCCGGCCCAAAGTGCAACGTAATGGGCCTAAGTCATTTCTTTAAAATGGTTAACCCAAGTTAAAGATCTATAGTCCATTCTCACTTATAAATAGGATCTTCTCATAATAGGTATTAGACGTGGGATTAAGTTGAGGGATCTCACAATCCATCCCACCTTAGGAAATTTCGTCCCGAAATTCCTACACTGGCCCATTGCTAACCCTAGCCCACGACTTTCTTTGGTCCGTGACCGGTATCCTAGCCAACGTCCCTAATCCAGCCTACCATCTAAAATGTAACCAGGTTGCTCTGATACCACCTGTAACGACCCGGCCCAAAGTGCAACGTAATGGGCCTAAGTCATTTCTTTAAAATTGTTAACCCAAGTTAAAGATCTATAGTCCATTCTCACTTATAAACATGATCTTCTCCTAGTAGATATTAGATGTGGGATTAAGTTGAGGGATCTCACAACTGCCCTGTAATAACCCGGCCCAAAGTGCAACGTAATGGGCCTAAGTTATTTCTTTAAAATGGTTAACCCAAGTTAAAGATCTATAGTTCATTCCCAATTATAAACAAGATCTTCTCCCAGTAGATATTAGATGGGCCCATTGCTAGCCCCATCCCACACCTTATTTTGGCCCGTGACCGGTAGCATAGCCAATGTCCCTAGTCCAGCCCACCATCTAACATATAACCAGGTTGCTCTGATACCATTTGTAACGACCAAGTCCAAAGTGCAACATAATGGGCTAAGTCATCTCTTTAATTGTGGTGAACCAAGTTAAAGATCTATAGTCTATTCTCACTTACAAATAAGATCTTCTCCCAGTAGGTATTAGATTGTTTGCTAAACTCTCAAAATGTGACTTCTGGTTGAAGGAGGTAAACTTCCTTGGTCATATTATCTCAAAGGCCGGAGTCATAGTGGATCCATCAAAAGTGAAAGTAGTCACTGATTGGCCACAACACAAGTTAGTTATTGACATCAAAAGTTTCCTTGGTTTAGCGGGTTACTACAGGAAATTCATTAACGACTTCTCCTTAGTGGCATCGCCGATGACCAAACTCACAATGAATGGAGTCAAGTTCGAATGAAGTAGTAAGTGTGAGGAGAGTTTCCAGTCTTTAAAGAAGAGTCTAACAACTACACTAGTCTTGACACTGCCAAATGGTAATGAAGAATGGGTAGTCTTCAGTGATGCATCCCTATTGGGTTCATGTAAAGACCGTGAAAAAAAAATACGCGGACATGGTTTGGGAAGGACCGAACATGTTATATTTTCTACCCGGTTAAATGAAATACAGGCCTAGGGGTGTTTTCACATACCCTAGCCATCATTTTCATTTTTATAAATTTGAAAGAGCACGTCATTTTTGGCGTAATCCTCACCTTAGCCGCCTAGTTCTCCTCTTCCTTACTGGGGCTTCTTCCTTGCTTGGGTATCCATCTTATCTCCCTATCCATAAGTCTTTTTAATTGATACTAAGCGTGTCAAAATGAGAAATAAAGTCTGAAATAAAAAACAAACAACAAAAACTAAACTGGAAACTGGAATCCCATCCATGGCCGAGTAGTCTGAAATTTTGGCAAGATGGGCGACTGTAAGAATAATTTAAAGGCAACCCTCACAACCCGGATGACCTCTCTTGCTGCTAGGTCGAAGGGAGGGCTTGCCATGTCCCTGGTTTCCGATGGGTGGCGGAATTGCAGCAGTAAATGGGCGGAGTTGCAAAGGTGATGGAAGTAGCAACGTTCTGCCGCAATAGGTCCTCTAATGGACGTTCAAAGGGGTAGACACCGGTTGTGCTTCGTCGACAGCATCATGGGTTACTTCACAGCAATTCAGGCGCCGGAACAGTCCACAATGGACGACCTTCTCGCCAAAATTCATGGTGGCGAAGTGCAGAAGTGGAGAGAACGACCATACTCCATGCAACGTCCAAAGGTGGCCAATCTTTCCTATTATGATGCCAGCCTGAGGTCGTGGAACATCTGAATTGGAGCAAGGGGCAAGAAAAAAGGGGTCTTGAGGCTGGGAGAAGAGGAACATGCCTGGGTTGGTGCAGGATGGCATCTTGGATCGCTGTTGTAAATCACGCGCATGAGGCCTCCTTGCTTGCTGATTTTATCTTGTTGTTGATGCATTGTTGGGATGTTTAAATGGTGGTTCAATTGGGTGCCAAGATAAGGGTTGGAGGAGAAGGATGAACCTGTTTTTGGAGAAGAGAAGAATGGCAGCAGGAAGAAGAAGAAGAAGTGTGGCAGTTTTGTAAATATATGTTGACTCGATACTGACTCGAGTTAAAAAATAATATGAACTTGTAATAAATCTTTAAAAATAATTATTTTATTGAGTTATTAGCAATGTTACTAAACTTATTAATTATTGTACAAATTTATTATCTCAAAAGAAAGTATACTAATAATAATAATTAAATACTTGTTTATGAATTAATAATTACTTTATTATTTGTTAAGTGTTAATTATGATTTAGATAATTAATTTAAAATGTAAAGTAAGACATAAATAATTATGTCACATGAATGATTAATTATCTCACTAGATTTGTTGATAATTTACTATGTAATATTTTTGAAAATGATATATATATTAGATATTTAACTTCAAGCATTCCTACTCGAATAAAATTAGACTTATGTATAATTTTATGTTCTCATTTAGATTAGGATCATTGGTCGCAGCTACGAGTTTGAAATATCTAGGTCCGTATAATTAGTTGAAATGTTGTACTTTCCCTTGTTGGTAGCCTTGGTCGGCCTAAGCCTAGATTCGACCACCATGCGCTATAATGCAATTGGGGTTAAGGAATTGACTCAGTCTGACACGGGGCCGCACCTTTAAAATTACTATGTGTGTCTGTATAATTCTTTGAAATGTTGTATTATCCGTATAATTATTTGAAATGTTGTATTGTTCGTATAATTATTTGAAATGTTATACTTTGCCTTCTTGGCAGCCTTGGTCGGCCTGAGCCCAGATTCTACCACTATGTGCTGGAATGCAATCGATGTCATGGAATTGACTCCATTCGATACAAACCGCACCTTTAAAATTACTATGTGTGTCCATATAATTATTTTAAATGTTGTACTTTCCCTTGTTGGCAGCCTTGGTCGGCCTGAGCCCAGATTCGACCACCATGTGTTGGAACGCAACAGGGTCAAGGAATTGACTTAGTCCGACAAGGGGCCACACCTTTAAAATTACTATGGGTGTCCGTATAATTGTTTAAAATATTGTATTGCCCGTATAATTATTTAGAATATTGTATTTTCCCAAAATGGTATAATTATTTAAAATGTTGTATTTTCCCAAAATGGGTATAATTATTTAAAATGTTGTATTTTCCCAAACTGGTAGCCTTTGTCGGCACAAATCTTAGAATGAGCTGGGAGATAATTTCTAATTTTAGAATGACCTGAGAGACCACCTAATCTCTGAATGAGTTGGGAGACAATTTCTAATCTCAGAATGAATTGGGAGACAGTGTCCAATCTCAGATTGACATGGGAGACCACCTAATCTCAGAATGAGCCGGGAGACAATTTCTAATCTTAGAATGTACTTGGAGACAATGACTAATCTTAAAATGACACGGGAGACCACCTAATCTCAGAATGAGCTGGGCGACAATTTCTAATCTCAGAATAAACTAGGAGACAATGACTAATCTCAGAATGACCTGGGAGACCACCTAATCTTAGAATGAACTGGGAGAAAATTTTTAATCTCAGAATGAACTGGGAGATAATGACTAATCTCAAAATGACGTGGGAGACCACCTAATCTCAGAATGAATTGGGAGACAATTTCTAATCTCAGAATGAGTTGGGCGATGACTTTTACAAATCTCAGAATGACTTGAGAGACAAATGACTAATCTCAGAATGACCTGAGAGATAATTACTAAAAGACTTGTGAAACAATATTAAAAAATAGGCGAAATGATAACAGGGATTATATTGACTTGCTTCATTTAATTATATGGCTTAGTGGTTTCATCACTAACGTGGAATTGCCTCTACAGGTGAGCAGTTTTGGACTGAAGAATAAATGTGACTCAGGTTGGCGAATTGATAATAAAAATTGCACTTCCTTATTATTCTCTTGTGTTATAAATGTGGCTATGGGAAACTGTCTGAGATTATGGGACGGTTATTTTATATTTTAGAGAACAAGATTTATTCTTATGATTTATATTATATGTTGCGAGACTATTTGCTGTATTTCAATTCATATTCTAGAATGTTACATTTACATTAATTATATTTTTAAGTAACACCCGGTCCAGTTCGGGTGGGTCGTTATAGTTTAGGATGTGTCCTTATGAAGGGAGGTAAAGTGGTGGAGAAAAATTGAAGATTCATGAGCAAAATTATGCAACCCATGACTTGGAATTGGTAGCAATTGTTTTTGCCCTGAAAATTTGGAGACACGACTTGTATGGAGCCCAGTTCGATGTCTTCACTGACCACAAGAGTTTGAAGTATATCTTCACCGAAAATGACCTTAAACTTTGACTGAGGCGGTGGATAGAATATTTGAAGGACTATGACAGCCATATCTTATACCACCTAGCAAAGGCGAAAGTAGTAGCAGACATGATTCAAGTCAGTAGCTAGCTAGACTTTGGACCATGTCTGCAGAAGTGGTGGCTATCAATCCTGTGGAGCAACTAACAAGATTATTGGAAAATTTGGTTATTTCCAATGATTTAGTTGATCAGGTTAAGCTAGCACAAATGGGTGATGAGGAGCTGAATGAAATGTTGGACAAGATTCCTGACATTGTAGTTGATTCAAATAGTGTGATCAGATTTAGAGGAAGGTCGTGTGTACCCAAGGATGATGCACTAAGACGGAATATCTTGGAGGAGGCTCATCGCTCAAAGTTCTCGATACACCATCAAGTTACTAAAATGTATCAAGATTTAAAGCGAACCTACTAGTGGATTGGGATGAAGAGGGATGTTGTGGATTTTGTCTCCAAGTGTTAGACTTGCCAATAGATCAAAGCCAAACATCAACTACCTGGAGGACTATTGCAACCTTTAGAAATACCAACCTGGAAATGGGTGTGTGTCACATGCGATTTTATTGCAAACCTCCCAAGGACTCAGAAGAAGCATGACTCCATATGGGTGGTTGTGGACAGACTAACTAAGGTAGCTCACTTTATCCCCATGAAGAGACAGTAGAATATTTGGCAGGTTGTATGTTGACAATATTGTCAAGTTGCATGGGATTCCAATGGAGATAGTCTCCGACCGAGATCCCCTACTCATGTCCTATTTCTAGGAAGCTTTCCAAAAAGCCATGGGGACCCAAATCAAGTTGAGTACAACATATCATCCCCAAACGGATGGTCAAAGTGATAGAATTATTCAAACTTTGGAAGATTTGTTAAGAGCTTGCATACATGACTAGGGAGGTGATTGGGAGAAACCCTTAGCTTTGGCTTAAGACACCTACAATAATTCTTACCAAGCTAGTATAGGGATGACACCATTTGAAGCCTTATATGGTAGGCCCTGTAGATCTCTGTCGTGATGGCTGGAGTCTACCGAAGTAGTTATAGTCGGGCCAGAGATGGTGAGGGAAGCAATTGAAAAGGTGAAACTCATTCAGAAAAGACTTAAGGCAGCTCAGGATCGACAAAAGTGTTATTCTGATACTCGATGGAAGGACCTAGAGTTCCAAGTTAGGGAGTTTGTGTACCTAAAGACATCTCCTACGAAGGGGTGATCTGATTTAAAATATCGAGGAAGTTGAAGCCAAAATTCATAAGACCGTTTCCAATCCTGGATCGAGTTGGAAATTGTGCATATAGATTAGCATTGCCACCAAGCCTCATTGGAGCACACAATGTTTTCCATGTGTCAATGCTATAGAAATATGTACGAGATGAAGATCATATCATCACCAATTTTGATGACTTAGAGCTACAATCAGATTTAACCTACAAGGAAAAGCCGATCTGCATCCTAGCAAGAGAAATAAAGACACTTAGGAACAAGGAAATTCCTTTGGTAAAAGTACTGTGGAAAATCAGGGATCAGAGGAAGTGACATGGGAGACTAAACAAGAAATGGCAAGGAAATACCCTAGCCTATTTGGGGTATAAGATTCTCATTATTGTAATAGCATGAACCGATATTGAAGATATAAAATTATTTCATGATTATCCTGTTTGTTGTTATAATATTTCAGGGACGAAACATTTCTAAGTTAGGGAGATTGTAAAGACTGTGGGAATAATAATAATAATAATAATAATTGGACGCGAACGCAGTCCGGGAAGGACCGAATGCGGTCTGGGAAGGACCGAATATGTTATATTCTTTACCCGGTTAATTATTTACCCATTTTATTATTTACCCGGTTACCCGGTTAAGTGAAATATGGGTGTTTCTACATACCCTAGCCATTATTTCATTTTATTTTATGAAGGACGTCCTCCACCGTAGCCTTCATTTGAACTTTCTTCTCATCTTCCTTACCGGTGTGGCTTCTTCCTTGCTTGGGTAACTTTCCCATCTCCCAAATCTTAGTTTTCATGCATTTCTTAATCACCATGCTAATCTCTGTTGCTTCATCAATTCATGTTCATTATGTAAAGTTCTGCTACATGAATTCATGGGCATCATGTACACTTGCTGTTGTTTCACCAGTTCATGATCGTTTTGTTGTGTTGTTGCTTCATCAATGTCCTATGCTGAGTTCAGGCATCCGTACCAGTCCGTCGGCCAAGATTCAAGTCGTGCATGCTCACAGCGCTTGGCCGGCATGTTTGGTTGTTGTGCGGGGAGAAGGGAAGACTTCTTGGTGGTGCTGTTGGTGGGACAGAGGTCGCATTGCGTCCCCAGCGGTGCTGCTAGCCAGGAGTCGTGTGGCATGGTGCAGGACAAGCTCGACTTGGGTAGTTGCTGTAAAGCATGGACTTTAGGCTTCCAATTAGTTGGTAGAGAAGGTTAAAGTTGATGGAGGACGTGATTCTAGTTTTGGGTGCTAAGATAAGGCTTGGAGAAGAAGGAAATGGGCTGCTTTGGGGTGCAAGATGAATGTGGAGAAGAGAAGAACGTTGGGGAGGAAGAAGATGGCAAATCTATAAATATGGTTTGCCTTGATATCAGCTCGAGTTAAAAATAATACGAACACGTAATCCAATCTTTAAAAATAATTATTTTAATGGGTTATGGATTAAAGTTACTAAACTAATTAATTATTTGACAAAATCGACAAGGACATAAGTAATAAAAAAGTACGGTAATGATAAACGGTCTAGACTAATCGGCGTACTACAAATGATTAAATTAAATAGGATGGTTATAAGTAATTAATAAAATAAAGATTTTACCTTTACCATATTAAATTTAATATTAGGCAAATAAAGTTATTATTTTAATAACAAGTCATTAATGTAGAAAATGGGTTATTAAACTTTAATCATGTAAAAATCACAAGCGTCGAACGTAAATAGCATAATGAAAATAAATAAAGTTCAGAAACTTTTCTTGAGTCAAATAATTTAAAATAATTGTAAAGACTGTGGGAATAATAATAATAATAATAATAATTAGATACGGATGCGGTCCACAAAGGACCGAATGCGGTCCAGGAAGGACCGAACGTGTTATATTCTTTTTCCGATTAATTCTACTCAATTACCTAGCTAAGTGAAATACGAGATGTTTCTATATACCCTTGCCGTCATTTCATTTTATTTTATGGAGGACGTCCTCTACCCTAGCCTTCATTCGCATTTTCTTCTCCTCTTCCTTACCGGCGTGGCTTCTTCCTTGCTTGGGTAACTTTCCTATCTCACAAATCTTAGTTTTCATGCATTTCTTAAGTCACCATGCTAATTTCTGTTGCTTCATCAATTCATGATCATCATGTAAAGTTCTGCTACTTCCTCCATTCATAGGCATCATGTAAACTTGCTGCTGTTTCACCAGTTCATGATCATTTTGTTGTGCTGTTGCTTCATCAACGTCCTATGCTGTGTAATTGGTTGGGTTAGGATAAGGGAATTGCAGTCTCTAGCATCTTAGAAGTTCTAGGATGGGGTTTGGATGGTGGACAACACTGTGGGTGAGTTCAGGCGTCTCGTACCAGTCCGTCGGCCAAGATTCATACCATGCATGTTCACAGCACTTGGCTGGGATGTTGGATTGTCGTGCAGGGAGAAGGGAAGAGTTCCTGGCGGTGTTGCCGGCCAGATGGATGTGTCACCTTGCGTCCCCAGCGGTGCTGCTGGCCAGGAGTCTTGCGGCATGGTGCAGGACAAGCTCGACTTGGGTAGTTGTTGTAAAGCATGGACTTTAGACTTCCAATTGGTTGCTGGAGAAGGTTAAAGTTGATGGAAGACGTGATTCTGGTTTTGGGTGCTAAGATTAGGGTTGGAGAAGAAGGAAATGGGCTGCTTTTGGGTGCAAGATGAAGGTGGAGAAGAGAAGAACATTGGGGAAGAAGAAGATGGCAAATCTGTAAATATGGGTTGACTCGATATCAACTCGAGTTAAAAATAATACGAACTCGTAATCAATCTTTAAAAATAATTATTTTAATGTGTTATGGGTTAAAGTTACTAAACTAATTAATTATTGGATGAAATTGAGTTGGACATGAGTAATAAAAAATATGGTAATGATAAACGGTCGATAATTAATGGCGTAATACAAATGACTAAATTAAATCGGAGGAATATAAGTAATTAATAAAAAAGGATTTTATCATTACCATATTAAATTTAATACTAGGTAAATAAAATGATTATTTTAATGATGGGTCATTAATGTAGAAAATTTGATAGTAAACTATAATCGAGTAAAAATCGAAAGCGTCGAACCTAAATAACATAATGAAAATAAATAAAGTTCGAATCTTTATTGAGTTGAATAATTTAAAATAATTGTATTAATAATATCTTTAAATTAGAATATGCAAATAAATTTCATTAATTTAATCTAACAACTTAATTAATTAAATTACTATTAATAATGATAGCGACTAAACAAAATCATAACCGTAAACTAAATCATCAAGACAATGTTTAAGTAAATATCATCTCAAAGGAAAATATACTAATAAAATAGTGGAGTACTTGTTTATAAAATTAATAGTGCTTTATCATTAGTGTAGTGTGAATTATGATTTGGATAATAAATTTAAAATGTAAGGTACGATTTAAATGGTTATTTCACATGAATAATTTAATATTTAATATTGTTGAATTTTTTAATAGTGATATATATATTCGTAATTTAGTGCATGCATTTCTATAAAATAAAATTATGCTTATATATAATTTATGTTCTCGTTAGATTAAGATCGTTGGTCGTGGTGCCGGTTCACGTGCAAACTATCCACGTCCGTATAATTATTTGAAATGTTGTATTTTCCTTCTTGGCAGCCCTGGTAGGCACGAGTCTTGAAGTCGACCGCCGTAGCCCGGGGCGCAATCGGGGTCATGGAATTTACTCAGTCCGTCAGGGCCACACCTTTAAAATTACTATGTGGGAGTCTTGGTCGACAGTATCAACCACCATGCGCTAAAATGCAACCGGGGTCGATCAATTTGGGACAAGGCAGCACCCATGCTTTTCTATCCATCTGAAAGGGGCAACAAGGTGCAATGGTGTAATAATCCTGAGTCAGCCATATCGACGAGCCTAGGTCGACCACCATGCCAAGTGTAATAATCGGAGTTAAAGAATTGACTCAGTCCAACTCTTGGGCTGCACCATAAGAATACTATGTGGGAATGTAGTCGACTTGAGTATCTAACTACTATGCGCCGAAACGCAGCGGGTCGACTGTTAGCACAAGGTAGCACCCCTGAAAGATTGAACACCTGCCTCCATGCCAAAAGTGGTGATAGGGCGCAAGAGCGCAAGATAATATGTACCTGTGATATCGAAAGGGTGAGTCAATGATAAATATCGAGCTTCTGAATCGTGGCCCACGTAGCGTTTGTGCACATCTATGGGATAATCATGGATAAATTAACCCTTCTGTATATAATAAGCTCAGCATAGGCTGATAACAAGCAAGACTCTTGAAACGATAATGGGCATTTTATTGACTTGTTTCATTTATAAATTAAGAAAAAAAAAAAAAAAAAAAAATAAAAAAAAAAAAAAAGAAAAAAAAAAAAAAAAAAAAGAAAAAAAAAAAAAAAAAAAAAAAAGAAAAAAAAAAAAAAAAAAAAAAAAAAAAAAAAAAAAAAAAAAAAAAAAAAAAAGAAAAAGAAAAAAAAGAAAAAAAAAAAAAAAAAAAAAAAAAAAGAAAAAAAAGAAAAAAAAGAAAAAAAAAAAAAAAAAAAAAAAAGAAGAAAAAAAAGAAAAAAAAAAAAAAAAAAAAAAAAAAAAAAAAAAAAAAAAGAAAGAAAAAAAAAAAAAAAAAAAAAAAAAAAAAAAAAAAAAAAAAAAAAAAAAAAAAAAAAAAAAAAAAAAAAAAAAAAAAAAAAAAAAAAAAAGAAAAAAAAAAATGAAAAAAAAAAAAAAAAAAAAAAAAAAAAAAAAAAAGAAAAAAAAAAAAAAAAAAAAAAAAAAGAAAAAAAAAAAAAAAAAAAAAAAAAAAAAAAAAAAAAAAAAAAAAAAAAAAAAACGGGGGGGGGGGGGGGGGGGGGGGGGGGGGGGGGGGGG